>ML271476.1:24169-67300 GCA_005239495.1 Nicotiana undulata | reverse complement strand
GTGGGGGGGGGGGGGTAGTATTTAGGATTAATTTAGGTAAGAAAAGATTTGGTCCGTTGATCAAAATTGATCAACAGTGCAGATTAAACAAGACATTGGGTCGGGTAATTTTAATGGATTGGGCCTGGGGTATTTGGTTAATTCAATCAGGTTTGGGTCTGGTTCAATTAGGCTATAATTGAAATTAAACAAGGCCATTTGTGAAATACCCAATGCAATTTAATTAAAATAATTTTTAAAATTATAAAAATTGAATTTCGTGCATAGAAAAATAGTTTAAAAATAATTATTTAGTATTTTAAAAATACAAATGACTAAGTTTCGGTAAAAATGGTATAAAATCATATGATTGGGCTATAATTGCAAAGTTATTGCAATTATAGCCAAAAGGTGCCAATTTGGCTAATTATGAAATAATTTGGTCTTAATAAGACAAAAAATAATAAATTAAACCAAGAAATACTTTTAAAATCATTTGTGATGCAATATTGTAATTATTTATTAGAAATATAATGTTGGATAAATTAATTAAAATATAGGAAAATTATGGAAAAATACCAATTGCTACTAATGCATGATTTTGAAGGTATATATGCAATAAAAAATATTTTTGGGAAAAATTGGGTATCAACAATCGTATGGAACCAATGGAGTTGAAGGAATTGAAAGAGCAGCTTAAGGACTCCTAGATAAGGGGTTCATTCAGCCTAGTGCACCTTGGGGTGCACCAGTGTTGTTTGTGAAGAATATGGATGGTTCTATGCGTATGTGTATTGATTATCGGCAGCTGAACAAAGTTACGGTGAAGAACTGGTATCCTTTGCCTTGTATTGATGATTTGTTTGACCTGCTTCAGGGAGCCAGAGTGTTCTCTAAAATTGACTTGAGATCCGGGTATCATCAGCTGAAGATTCGCGACTCTGACATTTCGAAGACTGCCTTCAAGACTATATATGGTCATTATGAGTTTCTTGTCATGTCATTTGGGCTGACCAATGCCCCAACAGCCTTTACGCACTTGATGAAAAGTGTGTTCCGGCCTTATCTTGATTCCTTCGTCATCATGTTTATTGATGAAATCTTGGTATATTCCCGATATCGGGAGGATCATGAGCAGCACTTGAGAGTTGTGCTTCATACTTTGAGGGAGAGGAGGTTGTATGCAAAATTTTCGAAATGTGAATTCTGGCTTGTTTCAGAGGCATTCTTGGGCCATGTGGTGTCTTGTGATGGGATCAAGGTGGATCCGAAGAAGGTGAAGGAGGTGCAGAGTTGTCTTAGATAGTCATCAGCTACCGCGATTCACAACTTCCTTGGTTTGGCAGGGTACAATCGCCGTTTTGTAGAGGGATTTTCATCTATTGCAACACCTATGACTAGACTGACCCAGAAGGGTGCTCCGTTCAAGTGGACTGAGGAGTGTGAGGGGAGAGCTTTCAGAAGCTCAAGTCAGCTTTTACTACAACTCTGGTGTTGGTTTTGCCTATGGGTTCAGGTTCTTATACAGTATACTGTGATGCCTCGAGAGTTGGTCTTGGAGCGGTATTGATGCAGGATGGTAGGGTGATTGCCTACGCGTCCAGATAGTTGAAGGTGCACGATCTTGAGCTAGCAGCCATTGTCCACGCCTTGAAGATTTGTTGTCATTATTTGTATGGAGTACATTGTGAGATTTTCACTAATCACCTTACTTTGTAGTATGCTTAAGCAGAATGATCTGAATTTGCGTCAAATGAGATGGTTGGAGCTTCTCAAGGATTATGACCTCACTAATCTATATCATCCGAGGAAGGCCAATGTAGTGGCCGATGCCCTAAGTCGCAGAGTAGAGAGTTTGGGGAGTCTAGCCTACCTTCAAGCAGCGGAGCGACCTTTAGCACGTGATGTTTAGGCTTTAGCGGGTCAGTTGGTGAGATTGGACTTGTTAGAGCCCCCACAGGTATTGGCTTGTGTAGCCTCCAGGTCTTCTCTTTATGATCCGATTAGAGCACGCCAGTTTATGACCGACACTTGCTAGTTCTTCATGACAAGGTCCGTCGAGGTGATGCCAGGGATGTGGTCATTGGTGATGATGGGGTCATGAGGATGCAGGGACGGATTTGCGTGCCCAATGTGGATGGGCTTCGAGAGTTGATTTTAGTAGAGGCTCAAAGCTCGTGATATTCCATCCATCCAGGAGCCGCGAAGATGTACCAGGATCCAAGATAACATTATTGGTGGAGGCTGATGAAGAAGGATATTGTTGAGTTTGTAGCTCGGTGTCTCAACTACAAGCAGGTCAAGTATGAGCACTAGAGGCCAGGTGGATTACTTCAGAGGTTAGATATTCCGGAGTGGAAGTGGGAGCGGATCACCATTGACTTTGTAGTTGGGCTCCCACGGACTTCGAGAAGATTTAATGTTATATGGGTCATTGTGGATTGGCTGACCAAGTCCGCGCAGTTCATTCCTGTTGGTACTACATATTCTTCGGAGCGGTCAATATCAGGGAGATTGTACGATTGCATGGGGTCCCAGTTTCTATCATTCCGACAGAGGTACTCAGTTTAGCTCTCAGTTTTAGAGAGTCGTGTAGAGAGATTTGGGTACTCATGTTGAGTTGAGCACATCGTTTAATCCTCAGACCGACGGGTAGTCAGAGCGTACTATTCAGATTTTGGAGGACATGTTGCGTGCATGTGTCATTGATTTTGGGGGTTCATGGGACCAGTTTCTGCCACTTGCATAGTTTGCATATAATAATAGTTATCAGTCCAGTATCCAGATGGATCCATATGAGGCTTTATATGGTAGGAGGTGTAGATCTCCGGTTGGTTGGTTTGAGCTGGGCGAGGCTAGGCTATTAGGCACAGAGTTGGTTCAGGATGTGTTGGATAAGGTAAAGTTGACTCAGGAGCGACTTCACACGACGCAGTCTAGGCTGAAGAGTTATGCGGACCGGAAGGTCCGGGATGTGTCTTTCATGGAGGGTGAGAAGGTATTGCTGAAGGTGTCACCCATGAAGAGTGTTATGAGGTTCGGGAAGAGGGGAAAGCTGAGTCCCCGGTTCATTAGGCCTTTTGAGGTGCTTCAGAAGATTGGAGAGGTGGCTTATAAACTTACCTTGCCACCCAGCTTATCGAGTATTCATCCGGTGTTCCATGTTTCGATGCTCCGGAAGTATATTGGTGATCTATATCATGTTTTAGACTTCAGCACAGTTTAGCTTGAGGGTGATATGTCATATGAGGTAGAGCTAGTGACTATTTTGGGTCGTTGGGTCAAAAGGTTTAGGTCTAAGGATATAGCTTCAGTAAAGGTGCAGTGGAGGGGGCAGCCAGTGGAGGAGGCCACTTGGGAGATTGAGCGGGAGATGCGAAGTAGATATCCTCACTTGTTTGAGACTCCAGGTATGTTTCTAGACCCGTTCGAGGACGAACGTTTGTTTAAGAGGGGGGAATGTAACGACCCGGCCGGTCATTCTGTGGAACTAGCCCCATTATTCTTGTTTCTGCCTTGTCATACATTTTTTAGTCCATTTATGATGTGTCGGGGTCAGTTGGTTCGGGTTCAGAGTGGTCGTGGTGTGAATTGAGACACTTAGTATCTTAAATGGGCCTAATAGTTGAAAAAGTCAACTAGGAGTTGACGACATCGGAATGTGGATTTTATCACTGGATAACTCCCTTAGGTGATTTGGGACTTAGGAGTGTGTTCGGAATGTGGTTTTGATGTCCGGTGTAGAATTAGGCTTGAATTGGCGAAATGGAGTTTTTGGCGATTTTCGACCGGCAGTGCAAAATAGGTTCTCGGGGTCGGAATGGAATTCCGGAAGTGTGACTAGGCACGTAGTGTCATTTTGGACGTGTGTGCAAATTTTTAGGTCATTCGGACGTGTTTTGGTTGGAATCGGCATCGTTGGTGAATTTCGGAAGTTTTAAGAATCTTAGACTTGAATCATGGGTTGAAGTAGAGTTTCGATGTTATTTTGGGTGTTCCGAGAGTTCGACTAATAGCCCGTTTGGCCAAGATTCTAAAATCAACTTATTTTGAGAAGTGCTTTTCTCAAAAGTACTTCTTAAAAAAGTGCTTTTGGTGAGAAGCAGTTTGTGTTTGGCTAATTAATTTGAAAAGCACTTTTGAGCAGTAATTAGTGTTTGGTCAAGCTTTTGAAAACTGCTTCTAAGTGTATTTTTCTCAAAAGTGCTTCTCAGAAAAGTGCTTTTGGAGAGAAGCTACATTTTTCTGCTTCTCCAAAATTGCTTCTGCTTCTCCCCAAAAGCACTTTTTTCCCTTCCAAAAGCTTGGCCAAACACCTTAATTTATGGCCAAAAGTGCTTTTGGCAAAAAAAGCACTTTTGGCCCAAAACAAAGCTTGGCCAAACAGGCTATAAGTCCGGGTAATGATTTATGACTTATCTGTGTTTTTGGTTAGGGTCCCGAGGGGCTCGAGTTGATTTCGAATGGTCGTCGGAAGCTTAGAAGTTGGAAAAATGCAGCTGAAGTGTTGCTGGTGCTGCCCATATGGTGTGGCCGCACCTGCGGATGGATGAGCGCAGGTGGGGAAAGGGCACGAAGGTGCGGGATTTGGCAGGCAGGAAAAGTTCCGCAGGTGCAAAGGTTTTGCCGCACCTGCGAAGCTGCAGGTGCAGAGCATTGAGCGTAGGTGCGGAAGTCGGGCATCTGAGTATTTTCCGCAGGTGCGAACCTAGGACCGTAGGTCTGTGTAGGTGGCCGCAGGTGCGGGACCACTGGGCAGGTGGGTATATAAACCTGCCTTCGCGATTTTGAGCCATTTTCTTCAATATTTCATCCAGGATTAAGATTTGGGAGAGGATTTTGAAGGAGGAAATCAAGAGGACTTTGTTGAGGTAAGATATTTGAACCTAAAACTCATTCCTATATAATTTTTGGACTGATTTAGGGTAAATTTGTGGGAACAATCAGTGCTAATTTGGGGGTTAGGGATTGGAAAAGATTGGAGACTTTGAATGAATAATTGAGCGGGCTATTGGGGTCTGAATTTGGTGTTCTTGGTATGTATAGACTCGTGGGAGGATAAGGATTCTGGTTTTGTGATTTTTATCGAATTCCGAGATGTGGGCCCGGGGGTCGGGTTTGGCCAATTTCGGGAATTGTGGCTAATTTTGATCATTGTCGAATGGGTTTCGTCTCCCTAGCATATTTTGAAATTATTAATCTGATTTTGATAGACTCAGAGCATTTTGGAGACGATTTGAGGGGCAAGAGTATCGCGGAGTAGCTTTTCGGGCCGGATTAAGGTAAGTAATGACTATAAATCTTGTCCTGAGGGTACGAGACACCGGACTTAGCATCTTCTCACTGTTTTGGTGTGCCGCACGCGCCGGATGACGAGTGTGTGGCGTGCACTGATGGGGGATTTTAACTTAGTTCTTCTCGAGGCAACTATTGAATTGCGTAATTTGCTTTTAAATCACATGATAAATCGTATTTTTATGCTTTTGTTATATTTGGGTTGTAAGCCATGTTTGGGGCCTTGTGCCGTCCTGCTTAGACCCCTTGGGGGCTATTTTATGATATTCCTCACCGTAGTGATTATGATTTACACTCAGTCATTTCATTTTAAACTATTTTCGAGACTCAGACTTTCTTACATTATTTCGTGATATAAAATACTGTTTTGGGTCGAGTAACCCGTTTATTGATGGCCCGAGTGGCATTTTTGAGAGTTTTTGACTGAGTGAGGCCGAGAGCCAATATTGTGATGATATTATGGATCGGGTTGCACGCCGCATTATGTTACATTGTTATGATATGTGAGGGGCCGAGAGCGTGAGTGATTTATGCCACAAGATTCTCTTGATATTAGCACTTGGGTTGTAGGATCCCCTACGGAGTCTGTACACCCCTAGTGAGCGTAGGTACCTACTGAGTGCGAGTGCCGAGTGACGAGTGATTGGGAGGCATGATCGACAGAGAGGTTGCCCGGTGGGATGATACTGAGTGATTGTAAGGCATGCTGAGCGACTGATTCTGAGTGATGAATTGCCCGAGGGGCGGTTTATGATACTTGTTTTGCCTGAGTAACTATTTATGATTCATTTCATTTTTACACTAAAACTTCTTGGGCATTTTTCTGAAATCATTGGAAATCACACTTTTTGAAGGATTTTACTGAAATTGGCTTTTAAAGCGTATTGATTTAATGTATACACTATTGGTAATAAAGACTGTACTTGTTGTGAATCGATTATTTGATCCTATGTGTTTCTTACTATTCAAACTTGATTTATTTTCATTACTACTGAGTTGGCGTACTCACATTACTCCCTGCACCCTTGTGTGCAGATTTAGGTGCTGGTGTCGAGCTCTAGTTTTCTTGCTACGTGTGGAGCCGAAGTTGGGATATCGAGGCAGCTGTTCAGCGTTCACAACATCTCTGTTTCCCCTTGTTGTTTTGTATTTAGTTCCTTGTTCTTGATGTACTATGACAGTAAAAATTTTGGTACCACTCTTAGATGCTCATGACATGTTGACTCCACGTCTTGAGGATAATTGTTAGACTATTTATCTCGTTTGGTTTGTTTAAAATTGTGGAAATTTAGAAATGCTTATGAAATATTGGAAATGATTTTGAAATTTTCAAAATAATATGTCAATGTGTGATTGTTGGCTAGCCTAGTTCTATGATAGACGCCATCACTGTCGGCTTAGGATTTGGGGCCGTGACAGTCGCGTTCCTTGGTTTTGGGGCGTGACAAACTTGGTATCAGAACCTAAGGTTTTAAAGCGTCCTAGGATGTCTTAGAGCTGTGTCTAGTAGAGTCCTTCTTATCGGTGTGTTGTCGACCACATCTATAAGCTGGAGGCTACCTGGACATTTAAGAATTTCACCTTTCTTTGATACTCCAGATCATGCGGTAAAGCTCATGATAGAGAGCTAATTTCCACGCTATGTCTTAAACTCAAGATGAGTAGTTCATGATTTAGAAACAATAAGGAGGGAATGACCCCACCATTGAATCTAAGGGAGATTGTCCAAGAGTTTGATAGGAGAACGCATCGAGCCATGGACGGATTGGTAGAACTTGTTGGTAAGGGGAGTACCCTTGTTCCTATTAATGTCACTGCACCACTAGATCATATAATATATCAGTATTTTACCAACGTACGTTAGGGATGTGGATTCGAGGGGCATCGATTAAGTTATTGACATATCAACCTAAAGTCACCAAGTAAGTCACTCCTTAGTACATCATTATGAACAACACAAAGATTTTTCTTGTTGTATGTGTACATTCATATTGAAGAGTTCTCATAAACATGGTCTAAACAAGATGTTGAGTCACAAACATTGCATGCACCTACTCTTTGAACGAGATGCAATATTCGTGAATTTACTCTATCACAAATTCTCTTATTTACATCCACTTGTGAAATTAAGTTCTATAATTATGTCCTTGAATTGAAGTATAACTCTAGGATTAATACTTCCCACTTGCTTTCCTAAATTCTCAACAAGGGACTATACCTGATGAATCACTCACAAAAATCGTTTTATTTAGATGTACAACATCTGCTCACTTGTGCCTATGCATGCACCATCATAACATTTACCTATGTGGTGTCAAGTTCCATGTAAGGCATCCCACTGTTGCGATCCTTCTCGAGTCACTCTTCTTCCCACGGGTGTATATGACTTCTATGGTTTGAAAAGTCACTCTACTCTCTTAAGAATGTCATCATGAAACCTTCTCACTGTCTAGTAACATAAGAGCATCCCTTGTGAGCATCTAATTTTTGACCATGTTTGATTTTTCCACTCACTTTTTAGTATTTAAATAGATTTTAAGTTTAATTTTAATATTTTAGTTTTATTTCACCTTTTTATAAGTTTATTTTAGATAAATTAAAAATTACAAAAGAAGAGTTACATGTTTTTAGAGTATTAGTTTTATTTTTATTTTACAAAGAAAGAAAATTTTCAACAAAAAAAAGGATGTAATTTTATTTAGCTTAGTTTAATTTTAAATGAGAGGGTTTGAGCAATAAATATTGAGTGTAGTAATTTTACCTTGCTTTTATTTACTTATTTAGTATGAGTAGATCTATTTTTACTACTTATCAAGAAAAGAAAAAAAAGAAAGCCAATGAAAAATTGTCAAATGGCAAAAGATTCTCTCTTATCATCTGATAACTAATTCACATGCACTTTCCTACCAATAACACCTACCCTAGACAATCACACCCCCAATCCTTATCTCTTCAATCAATAAATCTGCTAAGCTATATTATATATTAAAAGTCTCAACACAATGAGAAGGGAGGAACGAAAATGGGAGCTGCTGCCTTCTCTTTTTCTTCATGAGTTATAATCCATTAAGATCATCTTCCTTCCCTTGGCTTTAGCCATTAACAGAGCCTTTCTTCCACCATCCAAGGACCTCTGTTTTCCTCCATTAAAATGCACCAGATTTCCTCCATTAAAACACCCCAAACTCACCAAGAATTAGCAAAATCGTAGCTGGAAATTCCAGCCAAAAGGGCAACAAATCAGCCCTTGAAACCAGCCTCAAACCAACCAAAAAACACCCCAAAACTCAATTGTATTACTGCTGAAAATCAGCCCCAAAACACCTTCTTTTTCCTCTCAAAATACCACCATTTTTAGAGCCAAAACCCAGCTGATTTTCCACCATGAAACATCCCCAATTACCCAACGAAAATCAGCAAAAAATCTGCCGAATAAGTCCGAAATAGTCTCCAAAATCGCAAGCTTAAACTAGCTGTGAAACCAGCCAACAACCACCCCAAGATAACCCCAAAACACTGCTGAAATCTGCTGCAATCAGCTTCCAAATCCAGCCAAATAAAGCTCCAACAACTCATGAAAATCAGCTTCAAAAACCAACCCGTTTGAGTTCGAGTTTGTCGAGGTCATGTTGAGGTCGTGGGGTCGAGTTTTTGTTCGCATCTTTATGTTGTTGCTGGATTTCATTTTGCTCGATTATTGACTGTTGTTTATGTAAAAGCTTGATTTGAAAGTCCTTTGGATATATATACACAAGAAAACAGATTTCACAGAGGTCCATTCCTTTTTCTCTATTCTGATTCAAATACATATTATGCTTTGCTTTGAATGTTGATGTCTTGTGTGATTTATTATCTTTGTTTAAAGTATGGTTCATGTTTGTCTATTGTTTCATTTGGGTAATCGTTTGCAGTGTTGAACTTGATTTATATGTTTAATTAGATTTAAAAGTTGTTTGGAATGTGGGGATTATTATTGAAATAAAAAAAGAGGGTCGTCTGTTTAAATTGATTTATTGTTTGGATTTACTGCATTGCTACTTGAGCGTGTCATTAAGTTAATATTATTTTATTATTAAATTGGTCTAGTGAAAGTTAAGAAAGATACTTGTCAAAAGCTGTTAAATTGAATTTGATAAGGTAAATGGGCCAAATGTCCAAGTCTAGTGGTTTAATACACATAAGAGCTTAGTTGGCCCAATTGTTAAATATTCTTAGGCTAGTTTATCTTTCCATAAATAATTTATTATATTTTCCTTTTACAAAATATTTCCATAATTCATGACCTTGCAATAATCTCAAAAGTTAGGAAGAGCAATGAACACCTATGGAGTATTTTAGACGCGTTTTAAGTTATCACTATCATGTGCGCGTACGCGTGGCATAGTTACGATCCCAAAAAATAAACTGAAATACGCGTTCACGCGGCTTTGGCTAATCTTTTTCTTAAAAATAATAAAGTGTTATTAGTTGTGTACACGTACGCGTGACATGACTTTGACATATCAAACAAAACGAGTATACATATGCGTAACTTGCATTAAGATATTCCTTTAGATAAATCAAGTAATTAAAAGCGGTAAAGGATAAATACACATAGGCCCTAAAATGAGTAGTTAGATTAAATAAGCCAAATATGAATCATTAAGCGACCGTGCTAGAACCACGGAATTCGAGAGTGCCTAACACCTTCTCCCGGGTTAACAGAATTCCTAACCCAGTCTTATGGTTCACAGACTTTTAAACGGAGTAAAATTTCCTCGATTTTGGATTTAAAAATAATTGGTGTCTCGGAACACCGTAAATAAATCCGAGTGGCGACTCTGTAATTAAAAAAGAAATAATAATCCCAAATTCGATTATGTCATTTAAATTGGAAAACTCTCTTTTTCCACCCCTCTCGGGAAGAAGGAGGTGTGACATCCCTTAACACCTATCATATGAGTGCATGTCAATCGAAATGGTCATCATGTGCATAAAGTCTCTCTTGAAAATTGAGATCCTCACATCCCCGTCATAGGAAGATCTTGTGTCGCCTTCTTAGTATAACTTCTATGTCCGTTTGGGACATCCCGTAGTAAGTAACTCACTTTGTCCCTAGTATTGTGATTTCCCGTGACGTGGTCTTGTATTGACGTTGGGAGTTAATATAGAAGAAGCATGTCCAGCACATAAGAAATGTTTATTTTCTCTTTACACCTCCACAACATGTGTTAATTGTGTTCCTCAGTTAGTGAATTCATTGAGCTAGTTTCCCAACACTTGTTCGATAACTATGAGAGAACCTGTCCTCCTATGTGTCACTATAACACTTCCTTTCACATAAGGACCCTAAATAGGCTCCCCGTCAAGACCAAATGCACCTTTGGGGATTATCATAGCACAACGCCTACTTTTTATGTTTTCCTGTCTTTCATTAGCATCCGGGCACATCTCGAGTCAAGGTATATGGAGAACTCATTATGAACATCTGCAAACCTTCCATGATCATTTTATACTGTCTCATTGGGTTACGTTGCCTTTGCGCACTCGGCTTCTAGAATCATTGATTACGCCATTGTCATGTGCGGGGAGTTTCGCTACCCTTGGCATTCCACCTCCTTAGGTGGCTACGAGTTTTATTTGTCTTCCCCCCCGGAGCATCATGTTAACCATTAAGACCATTCTAACCAATACATGATTTCATCTCCATATTAAGATGTCCTAGCTATATGGTTTCACTCGTAAAAGGTTGAGATTAGATGCTTCCAGTTTTTTGCATATACCATAAGCATACTGATTCAGAAGACAAGTTATCATATCTTTAGTTACCTCATATCAGGTCAATCGTTGGGAAGGGTTAAGTTGTTTGGATTATGATAATCTCATATGTGTTTGACTTATTTTTCACCCTCATGCGCATGGGGCATAAATTCCTTGTGTCAGTTAATGTTAGGAATGTAATTCAACTTCATGTGAATCTTTTGAAGTTTCTATCACATCCATGTTGCAAGAATCTTCCAATTTTGAGCTAAAACTGATTTTCTTTACACTCAAGGAGGCAACCGGTGTAACATACTTGACCAGTTCTCCTTAGAGCTTACTATTGTCGGGCAAGGCATATATGGAAAGGAACAATTGTTACTAACTCTTGCATAACTCGTCGCCTCCAAAGAAAAACTGGTGTTTGCGTCTTCATCTTCCCGATCATGCCTTCCATGTATCTCATGCCTAGAAAGGCCCACTTCTTTTAGATCTCAAGATCACGTACATGGTTTCCACCTCATCCATGCATGCTAGTTATCTTTATGCCTTATTTGTCTAATAATTGATGTCGTCACAAAGATTAACCATGCCATCATCATTAGTAGTAATCATCGTGTCTCTTAGCATATAACTCCCTGAAATACTTTACTCAGCACCTTATGGGATTCCTAAGTAATTCCAGCCCAATCTTGAACTCCGTTGTTCCTCATTGAATTAAATCTATTAGGTATTGCAGGTTCAAACATGTCAAAGGGGAAGCATCACCCTGTGATCACATATATACGATATGTAATTTTATGGTCAATTTATAATAGCACATCTTAGAGTAATCGTTGAAGGCCATCAAAGGTTTTGTGTGGGTGTTCGCGTAGAGATTTAGAATTTAGGAGGGTGAACAAGTTATTCTCAATATTTTCCCTTGAAGATGTTATGTGAATTGATAATGAAGGTTACATTAGTGCATTTCACATTAGGTTGCAATAGGAGTATGATGTTTCCCCATGGTTGTTCCCCATATATTTTGTCTTTTCATATGTCTATGTCTAAGAAGGTAGTTGGAGATCCTTTGTGTATCATTCCGGTGGAAATTATTGAAGGTGAAGTTAATGGATAGTTAGCTTATGCGAGGTATCTAGCTGTTATCCTTGTTAGATAAGTTTGGGAGTTGAGATTGTTTCCGTGAATGTGTTATGGCGAAGTCTGTAAGTCTAAGAAGCCACCTTGAAGGCCGAAAGTGTCGTGGAAAGAAAATATTTTCTCTTGATTGTATAACAATTGGTTTTGAATTGAAAGATACCTTATAGGTGTTATGATTTTAAAATGTGCAGTCCATGTTCAGGTATTATTATGATAAGGTAGTGCTTGTAATGCTGAGATTAGTATTATGGACATATACATTATGGTGCTTTGTCGAGTTGTGGATGTGTTGTTAGGATGGTTTTGGTGGTTCTCTGGCAGGTGGATAGGCCTAGTTACAAAGGAGATGCTGCCGAAAATTTGAAAAATTTGGGAGTTAGTCAAAGTACAGGGACTTGAGGTAGGTTAGAAAAGAAATATGTTATATTAGCTGTTTGGGGCGGACTCTACCTCTCATTCGAGGACGAATGATCCTAAGCGGGGAAAAATGTAAGGCCCCAGAAAATTTTGCTAAGTAATTTAGGATTTCAGGGTGCCAGGTAGGCTAATTATAATATTTTATGTGCTATAAATATGTTGTAAATGAATTGGATATGGTAATAAGTGTATAAGTCATATAATAAGTAATGTGGGGTCCAAGGAGAGGCCTAAGTCTAAGTCAAATTGAAAAATTACATAATAGGCTAAAATTCCAAATGAGTTCGCACTAGTCCCCACTTTGAACGAGCATATGTAAATATATATAAGGTTTTATGTGATGAACAACCTGTCAAATGAAATATATTCGAGTCTACTTTGCAACTCTTTAAACCGTTCGTCATTTGGACATTCCTACACAAAGTTATGATCAAATTACCAAAGGCTAGATTTGCGATCAATTTCGCGATCGCAAAATGATTCCGCAGACTGCATACGCGTCGCATAGTGAAGAAGAGTCAAGAAAATATTATGCTGTCGCACATTGATTATGTTGTCGCATAATTGATTATGTTGTCGATTATGCTATCGCATAATGATTATGCTGCAAGTCTGCTGCCCACATAACGATTATGTTATAACATAAGTGCACCACATAATTGACTTCGGGGGTCATTTTTGGAAATTTTCATATCCGAACCCATTTTGATAAATAAGCTTTGGGGCTTCATTTGGGGCTATTTTCTACTAAATATAGAGAGAGGTAAGAGCATTTTAGAGAGAGAAAGAGGGAACCTAGCATTCCTATCACCAAATATTGTTCAAGTCTTCAAGAATCAAGGAAGATAGCCACTAGATAGTCCTCCATCCGTGTAAGTCCTACTTCTAGGATTTCATATATGAGATGATGAGTTCAAAAATACGTTGTGGGTATTAGAAATAGGCCATGCATGTGTCACTAAGTTGTGATATGTAATATTAATGAAATAATTGGGTAGTTCCTACTAAAATTGGTTGAGGGAAGAAGGAATTTCCATTTTCGGACCTTATAGTCTATTTCACATGTTAAATGTTTGATGCAATTCCTAAGAGAGTTACACCATGGGTAATGTTTCTAGTTGTTAATCGATTTTCGCTTTCTCCTTATAGATTATTATTGGTAGAGGTGTTGGTGCGTTGTAGTAACTTAAGGAAAACTCAACCAGGTATGTTGGCTAAACTTTCTCCCTCGAAATGGAATTCCATAATGTTTCCGTAATTTTAAGTATGATTGGCTCAAAATCCCTAATTTCTACGTTCCGCGTTATCCCCTATAGACTCATAAACTTGATTATTCCGAATGAGCCTTATATCAAAATATAGATGTTTAATTATGGTTTGATTATTAGAATGGTATGGCTTGGAGTTGTGTTTTAAAATCAAAACTGGTACAACAAATTAGTTGAGGAAAACTCGATATGCTTAATACTCCTAATTGTTACGGGTGTTTAATTACTTGATTGAGTATGTCTCGTTGTTGATAATCTATAAAGGTATTTGAAAATGAATTGAATGAACTGGGGGAAAGAGTAATTGAAGAATAATTGGTGTGTTGCTCGTTTATTACTTTGATGTGTGTTTCTATTGCTGGTTGGTATGCCCCAATCTTTGGGAAGAAACCTTTTGTGTTTAAAGTTTCAATTGCTTATGAACTTTAGATATATGATTTCTAAGATACTTTATACGTTGGCAAGTGGTGGTGATCCTTCAAACTAAAAGAAGTGAACGTATGGAATATGAAATACGGCCATCGTTCCATGAATATAGACACTTGTGAAAGGCCCAAGAGCCATGGAAATATTGCTATTGTGAGAGGTTGAAAATGCTAATAAATATTTGTACAATGTCAACGATTTTGAGATGGATACATTTCTACATATGTGTTACCTTTGTGTGCGAACTAACTAAAAATATTTTTGGGAGTATCATTAGCAAAACCAAGGAACGGTGGGTCGTAAGGCCCACACCTGAAACTACACGTGCCGGTGTAGGGGTGGATTGTGATTGTTCCCCTAAATTGAGATGAAATTGGTACCTGTAAATTGGAAAAGGAAATACGCCAACCCACACGTCATATGTGGGAAATCGGCTTAGCTGATCGGGTGGAGATCAGACTCTATGGTGCACACATGGTGGTACTACTCTTGTAACAACTTTCTTTTGCATCATATGTCAAACCACATTGTCCGTGGGGATATGGCCTAACCGATCGGGCGTGATTAGACTCCGTGTTAACAAAGACAGTGGAATATCGGTGCTAATGATCTTCCAACCAAATTTATATATATACTATTTTCGTACATTGAAAAGTCGTTGTAACTTGCTATTTCTATGTGTTGTCTTTGCCTCTATGGACACTCTATTTTGAAAGAGGATTTTTAGCTATACATACTATCAGTATTCGACAGTACTAACTCCCCTTTTGCCGGGGGCGCTGCATCTAATGGATGTAGCTGTTTCAACAGTAGGTGACAACGATCAACGATAGCGGTATGTTCCTCCCAGCTAGTTTGGCGATCCCCACTCCATTTCGAGGTCCCGTCATTTGGTTATCGTGTACTTTTCATTTGAGGTATAGCTGAAGCCTTGTTGCCGGCATTTCCATATTTCTCCTCAGTTGTATTTAGAGGCTCCGTAGACAGGTTGTGGGTGGTGTCGGGTATTGGAAATAAGCTAGAAATATTGGTATTTGGCAAATATGGTTTTCATCATATCTATAAAAAAATTGTAATATTCTGGATATTATGTGTAAAGACCCGTAGAATCCTTCACCAAAAATGATGCCCAGTTAGATCCCCATGTTGAAATTGTCGTAGAAATTCTTAGTTTGGACTTCTTAGGAGTGAAAAGTACCCCCGAACTTAAAGGAAGAAAATTCGTGGAGGGATGCAGATCTGCGGTCCACTATGCGGTTGCATATTAGGTATGCATACCGCATAATGGCCGTATAGCTAGAAAGTTTGCTGTCCATATTGAGGACAATTATGCGGCCAAAATGCGATCACATTTCATGTATGTGGGCCGCATAGTTCGTCGCATATTTGCCCTCGAGTTTTGCGGAGGGAGTTATGCGGTGCACTATGCGACCTCATAACAGGTATGAGGACCGCATAGTTGCCGCATACCTGGGCAGTTTCCTTTTTCTTTTTCGCCCAGTTGAGACCAGTTATGCGGCAGGTTTGCGGACCGCATAACCGAAATGCGATCGCATTTCGGACCGCAAACCTGCGTCGGGGCACCCATTTTCTAATTTTTAAACACCCGACCCCCAAATTTATATAGCGCCCATCCCCCATCGTTTTAGCCATTTTATGATATTTTAGAGTGAGAAGAGAGTGGGTTCTAGAGAGAGAAGGTCCCAACTCCCTCCAATTGATCCTCCATCACCACTCAAGCTTGGAACTAATCAAGAAGGAAACCCATTTCTTCCCTCTAAGAGTTAAGCTTCTACCACACCAACCTTAATTTCTAGATTATAGTTAAAATGGACCATGGATAGGTTAGTTCATAGGAATAAGGATAGAAACCGTACTTGCATGTAATCAAATAATCCTAAACTAGTAAAGGGAAATAGGTTAGAGTAATCTTTCACTAAAAAGGGGACCATGCAAATATAATGAGCACCTAATGTTTGATACAATGCTCAAGTAAGCTCAAGCCATGATTATTATTCCTAATAATGGGTTCAATTGTGCTACATTGTGAATTAGATTGAAGGTGCTAAGAGGGTCCGGTGAATTGTGGTAGAAATTAAGGAAAAACCCCAAATTGAGGTATGTATGGCTAACTCTAATCTTCATGGAATAAAATCGTTGATGCCAAAATGTACGGTATGAATTCCCTTGTTTGATTCTCTAAAGAGTAAATGGGTTCTATGTGTTAAGTCGAGAAACTCTTGCTTTCATGTCATTCTATGTTACTACCATGTCATTATGCTATTTGAATGTGTGAATTGTGATCACTATGCCCCTTCTTTTACTATGTGTACGACTCCTCTTATGTGATGGTTTTGGTCGAGGTGAAGGATGAATATATGATATGGGTGGAGAAAGAAATGTAACCTAAAAGGTTAAATAGTCCGAAGAGCGAAGAATTGTAAACTAAAGGATGAGAAGAGATGTGAACTAAAGGATTAAAATGATATGAGATGTGAACTAAAAGATTTAAAAATGATATGGTTATGCCCTAGAGTGAGATGGATTAGCCGATCTGGCGGAGATCGGACTCCATGATGTACACATGGTGGTAATTATGAAAGTATGATATTGATGATGTCTCATTGTTCCAAGTGGGATGGCTTAGCCGATCGGGTAGAGATCGGACTCCGTGTGATAACGACGCGGTGGTAATAATGAAAGTATGATAATGATGATGTTCCACTGGTTCAAATGAGATGGCTTAGCCGATCGTGCGGAGATCGGAATCCGTGTGACAACGACACGGTGGTATATCAAGAATAAAAGCACTTGGCTTTAAAAGATTATTAACCAAAAGATGTCAAAACGGGATAAGAAAACATGGTGACTCTTATTTGTGCTTTTCCCCTACTTCTGTGAATTGTTATATTAAGTTTCTATTTGTATTATTATATGTGTGATGTTTATTCTATCTAGAGTAGAGTTTGTTCATACAAACAAGTACTATCCGATGGTACTAACGTTTCTTTTGTCGGGGGCGCTACATCTTCTTATGGATGTAGGTGGCTCTGTAGCTGGTAGCGGCGATCGTCGATAGTGGTTCCCTTTCCTCTTCCTTTTAGCAGTTTTGGTGAGCCCCATCTCCTCCCGGAGCCATGTGTATATGTATGTTGTTATCTTTTGTATATCTTTTTCTATTTCAAGGTATAGCCGAGGCCTTTTCGCCGGCAGAACTATGTTCATCTTCTTTATATTAGAGGCTCCGTAGACACTTATGTGGGTCGCGTATGTTTTGGGTAGTTGTTGGTTTAACTCGTAACTGTGATCCCATCTCTTAAAGTGTAATTAATATGTATGTTTTGGAGACCTAAATGGTGGTATTGTTTATGAGAAAGAAGGGGTTAATATCATGAATGTATACGTTTGATTATCTTCTGCTAACTTAATAACCAATGCTATGTTATAAACCCGGGGAGTAAATGATTCGTGTAGGAAAGGCTAAGCATGCTTTCTTGACTGGGTTCACTCGGTTAATCGCCGGTCACGTCCCCCAGGGTTGGGGCGTGACAAACTTGGTATCAGAGCCTAAGGTTTTAAAGTGTCCTAGGATGTCTTGGAGCTGTGTCTAGTAGAGCCCTTCTTATCAGTGTGTTGTCGACCACATCTATAATTAGGGGGTTGCTTGGAAATTTAGGAATACTACCCTTCATTGTTATTCTGTATCATGTGATGGAGTGAAAAGTGAGGTTGTTTCTCTCTCTAACTCGTGCATTGTTTTAACTTTCAGTATATGGCACCCAGGAAGAAAGCGCGACTCGGCCAAAAGGCCAATGCCACCCCAGGAGTGGCCGTCGATCCCCAATTGAATGACGCGGGTGGGAATAATTCCCTGACTCTGAATCAGCCTGACTCCTCCATTCCAGGTTGGGCTATTCCAATTCCTTCTCTAGCGGAGGGTGCCACAATCCCTCCCGCTGATATTCCTAATCCTCCTCCAACCCCAACTTCCGGTCCCGGTATTTCTGATGGGGACCTTAGGGCAGCTATTCAGATGCTGACGCAGTTGGTGGCCTCTCTGGCCCAGAGGTCAAATGTTGTCCCCACATCCTCTAGCGGGAAAGGGGATTCTTCTGGTTCTAGGGTTTACAGGTTCCTTCAGTTAGCCCCTCAAGAGTTCACAGGTACCGACCCCGAGGCGGACCCTCAGGATTTTATTGATGAGATGCACAAGACCCTCCGAGTTATGCGTGCTACTGAAACGGAGGGAGTAGAGCTGGCCTCCTATCATCTAAAAGGGGCGGCATATTCTTGGTTTGAGATGTGGGAGGATTCCCGTGAGGAGGGGAGCCCTCCGGCGAGGTGGAGTGAGTTCACCGATGCCTTCATAGATCATTTCTTGCCCGCTGAGATCGGGTCAGCTCGTGCTTCAGAGTTTGAGGTCCTCAAACAAGGTAATAGAAGTGTGTGGGAGTATTATATGGAGTTTCTGCGCCAAGTATGATGTTCATATGATGCCAACTATGGAGGCTATAGTTCATCGGTTCGTACAAGGCCTTGGTCCCCTGGTTATCAATGATGTTTCCACAACTGCTCTATATTCTGACATGAATTATGGGAAGATTGTGGGATTCGCCCAGGCTACAGAGGCTCGAAAGTTGAAGCTAAGAATGGATCAAGAAGGTGGTAGTAGGGCCTGGTCAGCGGGCAACCTTGGGAGTTCATTCAGAGGTGGGAGATCAGTTCCTCGGGATGGGTCATCAGGGCCACCCCAGTCTTATGTTCAGTCCTCAGCTAGTGCCCCACCAATAGGACAACATCATCATCAGCAGGGAGGTTGCTTTGAGGCCAGTTCAAGTAGCAGGAGGTTCCATCAGCCGGGTCGATTACGAGGGAGATTCCGGCAACAGCGGAGGGCCCCATGCCCTAAGTGTGAGAGGTTTAATTATGGGCCCTGTTACTTGGACCGGCCGGCATGTTATGGGTGCGGGATGAGAGGCCATATTCAGAGTGACTGTCGTACCTCCATCCAGGGAGCAGGTAGGGGGTGCGCCCATCCATCCAATTCTTCAGCTGCTACATCCTCAGCACACCCTCCAGCCCAAGGCCTTCTAGCACCAGCAGGGCGCGGTGCAGCTAGGGTTGGTGCACAGGGTCCGGGAGGACCCAGTCGGTTCTATGCCCTGAGTGGTCGTCAGAGTGTAGAGGCTTCTCCAGATGTTGTCATAGGTATTTTGACTGTTCAATCTCATGACGTGTATGCCCTTATAGATCCCGGGTCTTCTTTATCATATGTAACTCCTTTTATTGCTTCAAGCTTTTGGATAGAACCAGAACAACTTCATGAGCCATTCTCAGTATCGACTCCGGTTGGTGAATCTATTACGGTCGCGCGGGTCTATAGGAATTGTGTTGTCACGGTGTGTGGTCGGGATACCACGACCGATCTTATTGAGCTAGGAATGATCAATTTTGATGTAATAATGGGAATGGATTGGCTCTATTCATGCTTTGCAAAACTCGACTGCCAAACAAGAGTTATGAGGCTTGATTTTTCTAATGAGCCAGCTATTGAGTGGGAGGGGAATAATGTTATGCCAAGAGGTAGGTTTATTTCCTACCTTTAGGCCTCAATGATGATCAGGAAGGGGTGCATCTACCATTTGGTCTGGGTTGCGGACACAACCTCCGAGGTGCCTGCTCCCGAGTCCGTGCCTATTGTGAATGAGTTCCTGGATGTCTTTCTGGATGAGCTCCTTGGGATCCCTCCAGACAGGGAGATTGATTTTGGGATTTATGTATTGCCAGGCACGCCACCGATATCTATTCCACCCTACAGGATGGCACCGGCGGAATTGAAGGAGTTAAAGGAGCAACTGAAGGATCTTCTAGAAAAGGGTTTCATTCGGCTAGTTGCTCATCACAACTTCTTATCCATTCTGCATCACCGAGTTCATCTTCTTGTATGATTCTTAAAGAAGGAAATTCTACCTTGGCGGGGATGACAGCTTCGGTACCATCGACCAATAGGTAAGGAGTTGCCCCGGTTGATGTGCGGACTGTAGTGCGGTATCCCAATAGGGCGAATGGTAATTTCTCGTGCCATTGCTTGTGATTCTCTACCATCTTCCTTAGTATCATCTTGATGTTCTTTTTGGCAGCCTCCACGACTCCATTCGTTTGAGGTCTGTATGTTGTGGAATTCTTTTGCTTGATCTTGAAAGTTTAACACATAGCTTTCATCAGATCACTCTTCAGATTGGCTACATTGTTAGTGATGATGGATTCTAGAACCCCGAATCGACATATAATACGATCCCTGACAAAATCTGCGATGATCTTCTTGGTTACAACTTTGTATGGTGCAGCTTTAACCCATTTTGTGAAGTAATTAATGGACACTAAATTGAACTTGTGCCCATTCGAAGTAGTGGGTTCGATTAGACCGATGACATCCATTCCACGGGCGGTAAAAGGCCAAGGTGCACTTGTTGCATTGATCTCATTTGGTGGCACCCGTATCATATCTACGTGTATCTGGCACTGGTGACATTTCTGGACATACCAGATGCAGTCTGTTTGCATAGTCATCCAAAAATATCCGACCCTGAGTATCTTCTTCGCTAGGACGAAACTGTTCATATGAGTGCCGCAGGTTCCGAAATGTATTTCTTCAAGCTATTTGGAAGCCTCTTTGGCGTCAACACACCGTAGTAGACCTAGATCAGGATTTCTTCTATACAGAATTCCTCCACTTTGGAAGAAATGGTTGGAAAACCTCTGAAGTGTGCATTTCTAAGTGTGGTTTGCATGCTCTGGATATTCTCCTTTTTCCAAAGATTCCCTAATATCATGGAACCTTAGATTTCCATCTGTTTCTTCTTCGACATGAGCACAATAAGCTAGCCGATTATGGATTCTCACCGGAATGGAATCAATGAAATTCTTCTCTGGATGTTGTATGATGGAGGACAAAGTGGCCAATGCATCCACAAATTCATTCTAGATTCTGGGGACATGTCGGAACTCTATCTTCGTGAACCTCTTCATCATCTCTTGCACGTGATACAGATATGGTAGTATCTTGGTATTCTTTGTAGCCCATTCTCCTTGAACTTGGTGCACTAGCATGTCTGAATCACCCATCACCAGCAATTCATGAACATTCATGTCGACAACCAAATTGAGCCCTAATATGCATGCTTCATACTCTTCCATATTGTTGGTGCATGGAAACTTGAGTTTTGTGGACACCGGGTCGTGTTGACTGGTTTCTGATACCAAGACAGCTCCGATACCGAGTGCTTTGAAATTTGTAGGTCTGTCAAAAAACATTCTCCAGCCACCGTAGGCTTCAGCAATATCATCTCCTATGAATGACACTTCTTCGTCAGGAAAATACATTTTCAATGGTTCGTATTCTCCTCCTACAGGATTTTCGGCAAGATGATCTGCTAATGCTTGTCCTTTGACAGCCTTTGAGTTACATAGATGATATCAAACTCACTCAACAATATTTTCCACTTGGCCAGCTTTCCTGTAGGCATAAGCTTCTGAAAGGTGTTCTTCAGAGGATCCATCCTCGATATAAGGTATGTGGTATAGGCACAGAAGTAATGCCTCAATTTCTGAGCTATCCATGTCAGAGCACAGCAGGTGCGTTCCAGCAAAGAATACCATGCTTCATAATGTGTGAAGTTCTTACTCAGATAATATATGGCTTCCTCTTTTATCCCCGTCTCGTCATGTTGTCCCAAGACACAACCGAAAGCCCCATCTAATACAAAAAGGTAGAGTAGTAGTGGCCTACCAGGTTCTAGTGGGATAGGACTGGTGGTGTGAACAGGTATTCCTTGATTTTGTCAAAAGCCTTTTGACAGTCCTCAGTCCAGCTGGTTGCGACATCATTCTTTAGCATTTTGAAAATCGGTTCACATATCACCATGGATTGTGCTATGAAGCGGATGATATAGTTGAGACATCCCAAGAAACTCATCACTTCCTGTTTGTTCTTTGGGGGTGGTAACTTCTGAATAGCTTTGACCTTTAACGTGTCCAACTCAATTCCTCAGCGGCTGACAATGAATCCTAACAATTTTCCGGCAGGAACTCCAAAGGCGCATTTTGCAGGGTTCAGCTTTAGATGTACCTCTGCAACCAGTCAAAGAACTTTCTCAACTCTGCTATGTGATCTATGGCCTTCTTGGATTTGATGATGACGTCGTCCACGTATACCTCTATCTCCTTATGTATCATGTCGTGAATAATGGCCGTCGTGGCCCTCATGTAGGTGACCCCAACATTCTTTAAACAAAACGGCATCATTTTGTAGCAATATACCCCCTATGGTGTAATGAAAGATGTCTTTTCTGCAACTTCCTCGTCTATCCAAATATGATGATAACCCGCGAAGCAATCAACAAATAACTGGAGCTCGTTCTTGGCACAATTGGCAATCTGTATGTGTATATTTGGTAGTGGAAAATAATCTTTGGGACTTGCTCTATTTAAATCCCAATATTCGGCACACACCCTGACTTTCCCATCTTTCTTTGGAACCAACACAATGTTGGCTAATCAAGTTGGATATTCAACTACCCCGAGGACTTTGGCTTTAATTTGCTTGGTGACTTCCTCCTTGATTTTCAGGCTCATGTCGGGTTTGAACTTTCTGAGTTTCTGCTTTACTAGTGGAAACATTGGATTGGCAGGCAACTCGTGAGCCACTATGAATGTGCTCAATCCGGTCATATCGTCATACGACCATGCAAAAATGTCTTCATACTCTCTCAGGAAACGAGTGTACTCCTCCTTTTCTGACAGTGACAAGTGGATGCTTATGCGAGTTTCTTTGACGGTTTCAAAATCCCCCAAGTTGACTATCTTGGTTTCGTCCAGGTTGGACTTAGGTTTGTTCTCAATGTTTTCCACTTCTCTGACGATTTCCTAAGGTATCACATTTTCTTCTTCTATCTCTTTCGAATCACTATCCTTATGTTGCGTTGTGTCATTACATGTCACAGTCGTTGGTTCATCAATGTAAGAAATAGTAATGTTGTAGAGGAAATATATGAAAGATAATGATAATAAAACATCAAATTATTGACAAATGCTGAAATGTTAAACAAAATAGTGTTTAAATGATTTCAAACAATGTTTTCCAAAATACTGAAAGAAAGATGTTGTTTTAAACAAAATGCTCAAAAGAATTGTTTTCAAATAACACTAGCAGCCATGCTATCCCGGAACTCGTCAGGCCCTGGATGGTGTGGCGGTCAATTCCTGAGAACTGCTCCCCTCTCCACTGTCTGGATGATAATGCCTTCTTCCTCCTTCTCAACTATCACATTGTAGTCCATATAAGAACAGGTTCCATAGACCAGCTAAAGCTTCATCTTCTTCAGATCCCCATATTGTATCGGCCCGATGAAAGGATTGGCTTAAATGTGGAACTGGTTGCTCAAGAGGGTAATAGGGACCAGGCCAGGTTCTTACCAGGTGTACTGATACCATGACATTTCGCTGTATTGGCTTGGTAATGCGTTGGAGTTTCTTCCCGAGTCCTTTGCTGAGTTCATACCCTGACCATGCTAGTATGCTTTCTATTTTGCAGCTCCACCACTTGTCATTTTCTATCGCATTGACGCGCTCGATGCAGTGATAAGTCTCCCTACCCAACTTCCTTCCATTCTCCATGACCGGAACAGTTTGGTTGGTATAAATGGGATTACTCCCATCTCCATGAATGATCAGTTCCTGGTGATTCCATTCAAATTTCACGGCCTGGTGCAAAGTAGATGCTACGGCCTCGGCAGCATGTATCCAAGGTCGTCCCAGCAGCAAATTGTATGAGGCGGATATGTCTGGTACTTGAAATTCAACATCGAACCAAGTCGGACCCATCTGCAAGCATAGATTGGTTTCCCCGATTGTGGCCCTTTGTGACCCATCGAACGCCTTCATGTTCGTAGTCCCTGCTCTTATTTGATACAAACCTTTACCCAACCTTTCTAGAGTTGTCAGCGGACAGATGTTGAGGCTGGACCCTCCGTGTATCAAAACCATGGCAATAAATTTATCCTCGTATTGTACCGTTATGTGCAGTGCACAGTTGTGGCTTAATCCCTCTGGTGGCAGCTCATCTTCATGAAAGGTGATTTTGTGGCTCTCCAGTACTTGCCCCACCATGTTGGCCATCTCCCCACTGGTGATGTTGTTAGGAACGTAAGCTTCATTTAATACCTTCATCAAAGCATTCCTATGCGCATCGGAATTTTGCAGCAGCGATAGGACGGATATCTGGGCGGGAGTTTTGTTCAGATGATCCAACACAAAATATTCCCTCGCCTGTACCTTTCTCCAAAGATCACCTAGGCCGGTTTCAATGATAGGTTGTTTGGCAGCAACTTCTTTACTCGTTCTTCCCAAATTATCGGGTGTATAAATTCTACCGGTTCTGGTCATCCCTTGTGCCGCACCAGATTCTTCCATTTTTTCTTTTCCTCTCCTCCTGGCTTCGGGAACATAATCCCAAGGTACGACATTGGAATTAAAGGGCGGTGTGGATGCTACCGTCACAGTGAAGGATGCAGTTATTTCTACTTCAAATAGAGCAGGTGCAGCTGCAGGTGTTGTCACTTCAATTTCGAACGGAATTGATGCAGCTACCTCAACTTCGACTGGTGACTATATATGTACCACAATAGGAGTGAGTGTGACTGTAGGTTTCTTAGGATCATCCCCTTCTCGAATGAGCCCAATTGAACCTTCAGGATCCGACTCTTCATCTCTCTCTATCACATTTACTCATTCACCCATTTGATCCGAAAGAGGGTTATTGGGGACATTGGGTGTGGATTCCTTTTCGTGTATGACCTTCTTATCAATCAATGTCTGAATCGTATCCTTTAGAGTGCGACATTCATCGATGGTATGTCCTTTCATTCCGTAATGGTATACACATGTTTTGTTTGGATTAACCCATTGAGAGGAGTTTTCCATGGCAACATTGGGAATATGGGTAACATATTCGGCAACTTTCAATCTTTCGTATAATTGGTCGATGGGTTCAACAATAGGGGTGTATTGTTTGGGTGGCCTGCAATCAAAGTTGGGTCTGGCTTTTTGATAGTTTTGGCGGGCTAACGGTGAGTGATAATATGCTGGCTGGGTGTTATAAGTGTGGTAGACAATAGCGGGTTGTGGATATCTTGGAGGTGAATGATGATATGTGGGTGAAGGAATTTTGTATGCGAGTGGAGATTTTGGACCTTGGGCTACCATCACGGCCCCTACTTCTTTCTTCATTGATATACCCCTGATTGCAATGCTTTGTTGGCAGCCTGCAATGCCTCAAAATCGGTCACCATCCTGCTCTTGATTCCTTCTTCAATCCTTTCTCCGAGTTTGATGATTTCAGAGAATTTGTGATTTTCGATGACCATTAGCCTTTCATAGTATTGGGGATCCTGGGCCCTAACAAAGAATTTGTTCATCTGCTCTTCTTCCAATGTCGGCCTTACCTTTGCAACCTCTAACCTCCATCGAGTAGCATACTCGCGGAAAGTCTCCGTTGGTTTCTACTTGAGGTTCTATATGTAGAAGACGTCCGGTGCATTTTCTATATTAAATCCGAATCGATCTATGAAGTCTGATGCCATGCTTACCCAATTAACCCACTTCTTGGGATTTTGACTGATGTACTAAGATAGGGTGTCTCCAGTGAGACTTCTCATGAATAGCTTCATGCAAATCCTTTCATCCTTCCCAAATCCCACGAGCTTGTCACAGTACATCCTCAAATGCACCTTCGGATCACCTCCGTCAAACATCTCGAACTTAGGAGGTTTGTAACCCTTTGGAAGTTCTACGTCTGGCTGAATACACAGATCTCCATAATTAAAAATTTCAATACCTTTACCTCCTTCGACACCCTGGACTCGGCTTGTGAGCTTCTTGAGCTCCTCCGCCATATTCTTGATGATCATGTCCTTCTCGACGGATTCTTGTGCGTATGAGGTTGGTTGAGTGGAGTGAGGTAAGGTTTCTACGTATACGGGTTATTTTGGTGGATACCGGGGGTTTGAGTGTATTGGTGATCATTGGTTGAATTTTGTGGGTCGGGAATATGTTGTGGAGTATTTTGAGGAGTATGGTAGGTAGTGGTTTGTGGATACTGAGTCGGGATATGCTGTTGTTGAGGAGGAGTTGGTACTTGTGGAGGGTTGGGATTTTGGGGAGGTGTTGCGTATTGATAGAGGGCGAGAGGATTTTGTGGACGATGGTTCTGTGTGTTTTAAAGAGGTACGGGGTTCTGGGCATTTTGTTGGTTAATATATGGAACGTTTAAGGTGAGGGAGAGGTTTTCCATGTTGCGGACCTGCTTAAGTTCCCCGTGCAATTCTAGTATTTTCTGCTCTAGATGGAGGACCAAATCATTCTATGCAGGAGTACTCCGACCGTCTGAAGTTTCAACATTCTCCATGTGCGCAACATTTTCTTTCCTGATACCACTCATATCATCCATCTTAGCCTTTCCCTTACTTTTTGGATCACTTGGACGAGGAGGAGGTGGAGGGCCTCCAGATATGGTATGGTATGCTGATGATGCCAGTATGTGCGAACCAACCTTAGGGGATGGGAATAATCAAAAATAAAAAAACAAAAGGTAAACAAGTTGGCAGGGAGTTTTGAAAAGATATTTTTAGTATTTAAACATGTATTGCAGAAGTATAAATTCGCGTCCTAATTTTGGAGCCTCGTTGTGCTTGAGGTAGGCCTAGCGACACGTAGATTTGGAGAAACTTAGTGCCGATAATTGCCCCATTTAATTAATGTAATAAATAAGACGAACCTTTAAAACGACAATAAATAAATGAGTCACTAATGTCATTTGCCTTATTACATTCGAATTCTAAAACGACTCTAGAAAAGCAAATAATCCTAATCTACATGGTCCCGGAGGGACCTTTTCCAGGCTTGGCCTTCTTGGCCCCATCAATCAGATTCCCCAGGTCGCGCATGTCCAGCAGCTGATACGCCCTTGCTAGGTGTCCTCCTTCATTTTCCTCTACATTCTGACTGTCTACGACCCCTTTCCTCATCTTCCCTTACAGTTCCATTTGACCCTGCTCCAAATATTCCAACCTTTCCGTCGATTGTGTAGCCATTTCCCCCCACTCGTTAATTGACTCCATGTCTATTTTGTGATGTTACAAATGCATGGCCTTGGACTCAAGGACTCTTTTGAGTTACCTCTTATACTTCACATGTGCTTCAAAAACTTTATCTATGACCCTGTTTCCTCGACCGACCCCTGGCTTGACTGTTCCTACTATGTTATCATCCAACCACGATAGGTAGAAGTACACATGACCTGCGTGGTATCAATCTGGCTCAATGGTATCCTTTTCCACAGTAATCTTCAAATGCCACATATGTTGGGCCTTACATTTGTACGGAATGACATCATCTTGAAAATCTACCTTGTAATGACTAATTTTGGAGACTCGCGGTATGACTTGTTTTCTCCCAGCTTGTCTCATGACCCTGATAGGAACATAGGGATATATGCCATTTATCCTAATCAGCACCAAATGTGGAACATCCCTGGATCTGATGATGAACTCGCTAGCGGGGCACCACTCGAACATCCAATGGACCTTGTTCTTAGTCAGATTGCTGAAAACGTGTACCCAATCTATATCATTCTCCGGTTGTGCAAACCTATCTGGGATGAAGTTCATTCTTTTCAGATGATGTAAAGCTATGTGGTCATTGCATGGTCTTCGTGGAAATTCCTGACGGTACTGACCTCTTTGAATTTCCTCCAACAACCAAATCTGCAGCAGCAAATCGCAACCCTCAAAATGTCTGAACCCCTTCTTGCAACGGTCCAGAGCTCGATACATTTCTGCTACGATCATTGGGGACAATAGTGTATGTTTATACCTCAATTCCTTCCATTAAATCTTTTGTTAGCATAACCAACCTAGTGTGAATCCTGTCTCCTTGGATTGGAAACACTATCGTACCCAGAAAACAGACGATGAACACAAAAACCCGACGATGAGTCCAACCCAGGGAAGTGATGGAGAATTCATCATGAAAAATACAAAGTATTTGTTATGTCCATATCGTTTGTAGGGGAAGTCGAAAGGTATGTAGGATTTCTTCAGGCAGACTAAATCATCATTCTTTCTCAGACCCATCATTTTCATAAACACCCTAGGAGTGCGATTTTCTAGCACCAACAAACCAGGACTATCCCAGGGCAACCCAGCGAATCCTCCTATTTCCTCCAGGAGGGGAGTCATTTCTACATTGCCAAAATGGAATACGGTCCTTTCTCCATCCAGTACATGGTAGCAGCCTCGATCAACATGTTATTTAGCTGGATGTTTAGCAAGGAGAGTAAATTTCCGAGAACCCTCTTCACATGATTTTTATCGCTTGGCGAGAGGTTTTACCACAAATTTAGCAATAAAGGTGGTATGTTTCGGATCATGCAGAACCCGGGGACTTCGTGCCTCATTTTCTTCAAAATAAACAAAGTTAGACCCTTTCCCCCCTCCGAGTTCGACTACTTACACATTAACGATTAGCATGTCGGCATATTTTCTCCAAATAATGCACATATCGTGATTGTGTTAGTTGGATTATGGAAATTCAGGTGGGCCTTGGACAAGGCTTTTTCTTAGAGGGTTATTATGCGGACAACATATTAACCCCTGCTACTTTTGAGCAAGATGCATGTACAGTTATTATCAGAGTACGGTTTTCTATAGAAGTCTAGATTGGTACCCCCAAGCGGACAACTTGAGATGGAAATGCACAGAATCGTCGACTGCATCGCTGATCGACAAGTTTTACCGCAAATAAGCCTTTCCAAATTCAAAAAGGGTAATATAGGAAGAATGCGGACACTCATCAAGTGCCGCTATGGTATTGATTGCGCACGAGTGGAATATGATGTTGAGCATGTATTTATGCAAAAGGAAATTAACACGTTGTCAAGTACCTTGCATGATGAAAACGATAAAATGTGAATAATTGTAAAGACAGGACAAAAAGAAAAAACAAGAAAAGAGTTAGTTCTCATAACGAAAAAGCGATAAAACAGGAAAGACATGACAAAAGAGGGAATTTATTGAGCATAATTGAGATAACAGCGGGGGAAATGCATGTTCCAATAAAATTAAACGAAGGATGGCAAGTAAGTTCATATAAAGGCAAATGGAAAGGGGTGTGCATTTGAAATAACAAGGGTAAATGGGAGCGAGATGATCAAGTATTAGCAGAATAATAAATACACGCTTATCGAGAAATACTAATTTACTAACCAAGTTCGTTATGGTAAGAACCTAAATACTATCTGCAACAGAGTCGTCATGCTGTCGCGCCCCTTTTTTCTCGCAAAATCGGGTTTTGACATTCGAGAACTACTTTTGAGAAGGGAGAGGAATTGGGAATCGGTTATTGGGAGAGTTGCCACCTAACAAATTAAGGTGCATTTGGGCACCTATTGCAGATGACTCATGTTATACTAGTTGCGCAACAAGAGATCGGGTATGGGCTCAAATTACCTCGAGGGGAAGGTGTTAGGCACCCCTCGAGTTCCCCAACGGTGGGTCCCAACCGAAATTAACTTATGTGAATTAGTCTAATAAAGAAAGTGAAGGAATTATTTAATAGGGATGGGGGGTCCTATGTTTTTTAGTCGAGGATCACTTTGTGCAACATAAATAATACTTAGTAACTTCCCCAAGACGGGGGTGTTACTCATATTATTCAGCAGGCACAGACTATCATATCCTGCTACCTGATTACTATCTTTAAGTTTCTACCTAAAGCGCTCTAATCAATTCTAACTCGTGTCCTATGCCCGCACTACCCCTCTCTTAACTATGGTCCTGGAGCCATTGGGACCTCTATTATTTGGATGGTTCAAGACTCAACTTGGGTTGCTCAAAATTGTAAAACTAAGTGACATACAAACATATTGGACTTTCATACAGACGCAAATAAAGGCTCAATTTTGCCCTCACACATAAGGCAACAAATGCACGCAAAACAAGTTGGCGTATTGACAGTTAACGATATTGGATCCTATAGACATAATTTCTACGTGATTCTGGATTTTAAACATGCTGACAATTTATGAAAAGTATCTCTAAGTAATTCTGTAATGTAAACGTGCTAACAGTACATCCTAGATGATTCTGTAATTTCCTATTGATTTCAATTAAAACGTTTGAACCTATATGCAAGTTATCTAGGTGACTTACTCGACGGTTGATAGCAGAAATGCTCAGAATTATTTAGTTACTCCTATAGGCATGTTTTCTAGTGGTTGTTAGCAAGACATTTATGCAGAATTCCAATTTTAGCATTTGGTACAAATGATAGTTATCCCTATGAGCGTGAGTTCTACCTTTAGCGATTGAGACTACTTATTAATTCCTCATACATGCATTTTAACTAGGCGATTGTGAAAATTGATTAAGTCCTATAAACATGATTTCTAAGAAAACAGATGTGAGTATGTTGTAATTTAAACTAGATTATTGCATTTCCTATAGGCATGGGTTCTAATCGTGTGAAGTAAAGTAAACAAGATATTCACAAAACTTGTTTGAGTCAAAATGAAATCACTGTAGGCAAGTTTTCAAATCATGTGAAGCAAATTAAACAAGATATTCACAGAATTCGTTTGAGCCAAAATGAAGTCCTTATAGGCAGGTTTTCTAACATGCGATGGCAGACTTATACATTTAGACAGATTTTAGAACATAATTTCTGGGCATAAAATAACACCTAGGGGCATATTATCTAACATAATAGTAGCAGAAGAACCTAAAGGCATGTTATCTACCCACATAATATCAAATAAACCCACGTCCCAATTTTATTATCAACCCCAATTGTTATTACAAATAATTATTACAGACCGGAATCAATTGAATAAATTGCAAAGTGTGTAAACTAAAGGAAGCCTTCAGCAGGCCTAAAACAACATCTTGATAGGCCAGGCCCTTCAATTTACAACTTCTCCAAAAGCCAATGTTCATAGAACCACAAAGTGATTGACTCACTTATGTTTTAAAGCACAAGCATACCAAGGCCAGTGTTCTAGTGTGTCAGAGTTCCCAAGGGCTTCATGAACCTCGGGCAGTGCTCACACTAGAGTGAAAAGATCAGAATCAGCTCAAGGGAAAATTATGGACCAAATCCTGGTGTGTTAGAGTTCACGAGGGTCTCATAGGAACCTTGAGCAGTGCTCGCACCAAAAAGGCCCAGGACGGTACATGATATTATTTTAGGAAAGATTTTTGGGATTTAAGAGAGTGTAGAGCAGGATTTGGAGTCATGCTTAGGGGTAGGGTCACACACAGAAACAGAGATAAACATTTTGAAAGCAATAAGTTAGAAAATGACAAGTTTGAAACTTTAACAAGGGACCAAAACATACTTCACACAGACAATAAATGATTAAGATAAGTTATGAAAACAACATGCTAGTGATTAGTAAGAACTAATAGCATAGTGAGCACAAGATCAATGGAATGACCTACTAACAGATTCGAAAACAACCTAAGAGTTACATGTTGGACCTGTTTTAGGGAAAGATGTTGGACACACTTGAAGATAGTCTTAAGTGCACATAATTAAACAAGTTCATCAATTAGTAGACTAAGTCAAACAAGCTTAACACACATAGAGCAATGAATCTAGTACAATAGCATATTAAGCAATTAAAATTATATAGAGGTTCAAGTGACTTACTAATTCAGATGAAACAAAAAAGGTTAAGCAATGAGGCAATGATCATCAATAACAACAAATGACAATGTAGATTTTTGTCCTTGGCTTCTAGCCGCCAAGGAAAAACAGAATATAATAGTATAGAGTATAGAGTTCTAGTAGTGAAAGTAATTTCGAGTTCTTAGTCTTGTTCTAAGGGGAAGCGGGAAGGGGTTTAAATAGCATTAGACTGGGTACATAAACATGAAAATAATCAATCAACTTATGAGGAGAAAATGTAGCACATTATCAAGGCAAAACAAGAAGAACGCATATAACAGCAATGGAACGGGTCTTGGAATCAATGATTCTTAGGTAATAATTAAGGCAAGAGTCATAAATAGATAGACAGAATTAGCAAAGAGTCGAAACCCTAATTTTTATGATGAATAAAATTAGCTAGAAATAATCAAAGGAATAATCATAATATAGATGCACATAGATACACGAAAACAGTAAAAGGAAGATACTCCAAATAAAGAACCATAACAGATTTTGAAAAGATCTGAGCCCTAATCTTTTAGGGCTAGTAAACATTAGTCAGGAAATTCACGAAAAAATCACAATGAAATGTACATTGCCAGGTAGATGAGAGCATTAGATCCCTAATAAAGAAGATTAGAACCACAACAGATCTTAAAAGATAAGAGCCCTAATTTTAGGGCAAATGAGATTAGTTAGAAAACTTTAACGAAAATAACAAAAATGCACATAGACGGATAAAAACAGAACCATAACAGATCTTTGCAAAGATCTTGGCCCTAATTATAGAGTGAGTAAATTAGGCAGAATACTTTTAACTACAAAATAATTTAAGAACATTCATAGATTGACATGCGGAAACATAAATAACACTTTTAACAAAAAATAAGAAAAAAATTTAAACATATCTTAAAAAGATATAACCCCTAATTTTTAGGGTAAATAAAGAATCAATAGAATCTCAAATATTCGTACCTCAGAGATGAAGAATGAACATAGATGAAAAGGGACAAAATTTCAAATAAGATTTGGTCCAAAAATGGGAAATCGACTTGCCATGTTAGGCATGAAACTATGTTATTCCTTAATCGAGTAACCAGTAACGAGACAAGATAAATAAGGTAAGAAGATCATTAGTTAATTCCATATCTGGTTGGAACCGAAGGGAGATTAGGGTGACGACGCCTAGGGTTTCAAAGGAGAAGGGGGGAGGGAGTTTAAGGGCGGTCGTTTGGTATGAATGGCTAGGGTTTGGGGGTGGTTAGGTTAATAAAAAGGGGATATTGAATGGGGGCCGTAGATCTTGAGAGATCAGCGGCCGGGATTGAAGGAGGGTTTGGGTCAGATAAAACGGGTATTAGGTTAGGGGTTTGGGTTATTTTGTTTGGGCTGGGGTATTTGGGCTAGGAGTTTAAGTAGCTGGGCTGGGGTGGTCCGAAAATAATTAAGAAAAAGGGGCTAGATTTTAAATACCCAATTTATTAAACAAATAATTTATAAAACATATAATAGATAAAATAAAAAAATATCATTTGTGCATAAAAAATGTTTAATAACAATTATTTAACACTATAAAAATATAAAAAGTTATTTTTTGCATAAATAAAGTACTTATAAGTATATATGCGCTATTATTGCAAAATGTGCAATTTTAGCCTTTAAAATGCAAATGTAACTCTAATAAATGCACCAAAAAATATTTCAAACCTAATATGGATGTAAATGACAAAGTTAGATGATAAAATCATCATAAAATAATTTCTGATGCAATTAAGGAGTATTTATCTAATAAATTGTAGGAATAAATTGATTTGAAACTCTTTTTATAATTATAGAAAATTAGGAAAAATGCTTGTATGTGTTTATAAATAAAATGATGATGCATATGTACTATTTGAAAGTATATATGCATATTTAAAAAATATGAGGGAACAATTGGGTATCAACACTCCTTCGTCCCTGTCATCATTGAATTTTGTCGTCAGTACCAAGTGACTTTGGGCCAAATACACCCCTTCTTTTGGTGCATATTGATCATGCTCCAATTCTTCACCAACAAAACTGAGGGGTTGCCATTCACTCTCGATCATGTCATTAGGTTATACAGCCCTCGCATCTTTCGAGGGTTGATCAAACTGCAACGTCGGAGGACCTAGGCGTTGTTCTTGAGCATCGACGAGGACAAAGACCGTGGGTGGATAGGTCGATTTTTTATGGTGAGGACATGCGATCGCATCCCAAATGAGAAAATGCCATTTCCTAAGAAATGGAACCCGAAGCATAAGTAGCACTTGACTCATTAGTTTCCATGTTTTGTTTCGTTTTTCTTCTTTATTTAGTATCTTCTTTCGTCATGAAGCGGTTATTTGGATGCCTCGAACAATCCCTGACCTTGAGAGTTGGGTCCGGAAACTGGCCTCGACTTCTACTTATGCTAAGCATTGTTGGCGCGACTTGGCAAAAGGTCGATGGAAAGCAAAGAGCCATGGTGGATTCCTCTTTCACATATCTGATGCATTGGCGATATCTCTTTTCACTCACTTAACTTTATCTTGTGCAGGCCTGAGCAAATATGTGGCCTTGAGGCTAGTGAAGAAGAGTCTATGGCTCCAACTCTTAAGACGGGAAAAGACAATAAGAGAAAAAGGGCCTCGATGTCTGAGGACCTTAAGCAGAGCTCGATCGACATTTCGAGGACAGATACTGATGCTCTCCCTTCCATGTAGTTCAGGGTCTAAGGGAGGTGAAGAAGAAGATGAGGATGGTGATTCGGTGCTCGTGACCTAAATGAGAAAAGTTGTCAAGACCTCCAAGATCGTTAAATTTGTGGTGGTTGATGAAGCGTTGCCTAGTGCTGAGGAGGCTTTTAAGAAGTATACGGGCAAAGTCCCCGAATCTTATGAGGTCGAGGCTGCTTCTCACCCAATAGCGAGTATATCCGAGGGTCTGGTCCCGAGATCCGTCAAGTTGTAAAGAGCTCCCCGAGTGACTCATTTGGGTCAATGACATCAGGTCACTCATCATCCATTACTGCCTACTCCGAATAGGCTATACGATATGCTCAGGCTTTGGAGACTCGTGAAGTAGGCAGAGTCTGCGGTGAAGAGGATCCTTTTCGGGACTACTTTACCGGGGATCCTTTTCATACAAGATTCCTCTAAGTCACGGACTGAAGTGAATCAATGTGAGGCCGATCTCCAAAGGCTTACAGAAGAGAGTAATGCCCTTAAGATTCACTACGGGAAGAAAGATGAGGACAACAAGGACCTCCAAGCTAATTTGGCAAAAACTCGTAAAGAGGAAACCGAGCTGACCGAGTAGGTAATGGTTCTCTTGAAAAACAACGGGCTCAATTCGGGGACGGAGGCTAACGTTTAAATGTCACAGGTGCAGCAAAAGATTGAGACGATAGATTTGTTTCTGGAAGAGGTCGATCGAGTAAAAGCAGACTCCTAAACGTGGAAGAAGGGCATGGACCACCTTGCTGCTGAGAAAGATATTGCCTTGGCCTAGTTGTCATCAATTGATGCCCAACTTCAAAGTGCGAAGGAAAAGTGCTTATCTCAGGGTAAGAGTATCAAAGAGCTCGAGGCTCAGCAGGCTTCCGAACTTGTGAAGTCCCAAGCTAAGGCCGAAAAACAAAGGCAGAGGTTGATAAGACGATGGCCATATATCTAGCTGATGCCGAAGCTGCTCAAGCTCAAGTGAGGGAGGCTGCTGATTAAGCACGTTGGATTGCCGAGCTTGCCAAATGCCAATCTCGAAGAGAGACCCTCGAGGAGATCCACGCCCGAGGTTTCGACCATTCCGAGGAGATAAAAAAGGCAAAGGAGCATGAAGTCGATGCCAGTCTACTAGCCGCTTCTGACAACGGCGATGACGACAACAAGAGTGGGTCCGATAATGATGAGGGAGTCACCCCCGAACGTAGCTAGGACCTTTGTATTTTCTTTTATTTTTTTGTGTGAGACCCTGTTTGGTCCTTTGTAAATACCTTCGTCCATTTATATAAGAATATTTCTTTTTTGAATTTTGTCTCAATTTTTGACTTGACAATTTCAACTCGCTTTGTGCCTTGTAAATTTTTGATATACTCCATGCCTTGTGAACAATATGTTTGATACTTCGGATTTTAGGCAACTTGGCCGAAGTCAAACAAATACTGCATTTGTAGCCGAGTGAGCTCTTGCTCGAACTCGAAGTAGTAAAACCTTGGGTTTTAGTTGAGTGAGAATAGACTCTCGAACTCAAAAATATAATGGCCCTTAGGCTCTTGAATCAGGCTGATATGACCTCTGAAAAATGGCTTTTCCCTCTTCGGCTAAAAATTTAAACATATATGAATTTGTTATTCCTTAGCAAGAAGTAAGTTTGTACTCGTGGGGTTTTTTAGTATCTAATATTATCGATACCCTTTGCTTTTTATGCCTTAGCACAAGTTTGTATTAAACTGTTTGATACCTCTTAAGGTTTTTTGAGAGCCGATATTATCGAAGCCCTTTGATTATTTTGGTGAGGGTAGCCTTTTTAACAAGTTTACAAAAGAATTCGAAGGCCTATTTTCATTGCGGAATTCATACGTCTCCGAGACGCGTTTGTTTGGCCGTAACCTTGGGGTCTTGATCTTGGGCTTATTTTCCCCATAATACTTTGAACTTGTTTAAATTGTTAGTCCCCGAGTAGGGTGGTCTTATCCTATAAAATCGAGGGTTGCCTATTTAAGGTCTTATGATCTCGAAGTTTAATAGTTCGAACATGTTGATTTTTTACGACAGTCCCCGAGTACGAGGTTGATCATTTGAAGTTTAGTAGCACTAGGACCTTGAGCGAGTTTTCAAAAAAATCATAAGTTTGGAACTTGCGACATAGAAATTTCATCAAGGCACTGGACATCTGGTAAGGAAATGTACTTCTTTCAATAGTTCATACATGCATACATTTTTTTTCCACTAGGGTTCAAGTAAACTATACGGACGCGGTCCGTTCGACCGTTTGGTCTTTTACAAAAATTTCCTATCTAGACCCTGTTGACATGAAGTATTTTCCTTGAAAACATAAAATCCTAGGTTGATTGTAAAGAACCCTTGGATATGCTAAGTTAGCACGAACAATAGATAGCTCGTTAATAACCTGATGGAAATACCCATTTGGGATAAAAACCGGTCGAAGGAAAAAAGAGAGTAACGCGTGCTTTAAGATCTAATAACTGCATGCTTGGAGAGAACTTCAATTTCTTCGCTCGAACACCTGAAATAAGTTAGTGTAAACTGTAAATGAAAAAGTAGAAGGTCATACATATACAATAATATCGTTTGAGGAGTGATATGTTCCAATTATTTGGTAATTGTTTGCCGTTTATCATGCCAAGCTTGAAGGATCCCTTTCTGACGGTGTCGAGGACCTGATACAGTGCTTCCCATTTTGGCCGAGTTTTCCTTCGTTAGGGTCTCGGGTATTGAGGGTGACTTGTCTCAGAACTAAGTCCCCGATTTTGAAGTGGCGAAGGTTGGTCCTTCGATTATAATACCTTTTGATGTGTTGTTTTTGTGTGGCCATTCGGATGAGGGTGGCTTCCGGGTTTTCATCTAGTAGCTCGAGGCTCGTATTCAATGCCTCGTGATTTGACTCTTCCGTTGCATACCGAAACCTGGCGCTTGGTTCCCCGACTTCTATCCGGATCAAGGCTTCGGCGCCATATAATAAGGAGAATGTTGTTGCCCCCGTTCTTTATTTTGTCGATGTTTGATATTCCCAAAGGACCTCAAGTAAAATTTCTTACCATTTTCCCTTGGCGTCATTCGATCTTTTTTAAATTCTGAATGATGGTCTTGTTTGTCGATTCGGCCTGTCCGTTCCCACTAGGATGATACAGTGTCGATAGGATTCTTTTTATTTTGTGATCTTCGAGAAACTTTGTTATTTTATAGCCGATGAATTGTTTTCCATTGTCGCATACGATTTTGGTAGGTATCTCGAATAGGAATACGATGTGATCCCATATGAAATCTATAACTTTTCTTTCTATTACTTTCTTGAAGGCATGTACTTCAACCCACTTAGAGAAATAGTCAGTCATAAATAAAAAGAATTTAGCTTTACATGGGGTCGATGACAGAGGGCCGGCGATATCCATTCCCCATTTCATGAATGGCTAGTGGGATAAGAGTGAAGAAGTTTCTCTCCGGGTTGGTGGATCATCGGTGCATACCTTTGTCACTTATCATATTTTCGAATGAATTCTTTAGTGTCTTTCTTCATATTGGCCCAATAGTATCCTGCTCTGATGACTTTGTGAACTAGTGATTCGGCAACGAACTGGTTCCCGCAAGTGCCCTCGTGAACTTCTCATAGGACAAAATCGGTGTCTCATGGTCCCAAACATACTGCCAACGGTCTATAGAACATCGTCATGTATAATGTTCCATCTTCAGCCAATGTGAATCGAGCAACTTTCGTTCATAGAGTCCTTGATTCCTTAGGGTCCGATGGGAGCTTTATGTTTTTCAAATACTCTTTATATTTATTCCTCCAAACCCAGGTTAGGCTCGTGGAGTTTATTTTGGCATGGCTTTCTTTGATCACTAACATCGAAAGTTGTACGACATCCCCGAGTTGATTTCTTCATCTTCGATCAATGACCCCAAATTTGCAAGGGCATCAGCCTCGCTGTTTTGTTCTCGAGGTACATGTTGTAAGGTCTCTTCTTTAAATTGATGTAAATTTACTTGCACTTTATCCAAATACCTCTGCATTTGATTCTCTAGAACTATGAAGGTTCTGTTGACTTGGTTTACCACAAACAGGGAATCGCATTTGGCCTTGATGACCTCTGCTCCTAAGCTTTTAGCCAGTTCGAGACCTGCAATCATGGCCTCGTACTCGGCCTCATTGTTAGTCAATTTTGAAGTACTGATAGATTTCCTAATTGTATTGCCCGTGGGCAGCTTCAAAACGATGCCAACTGTGAAAAGGGTCCATGTCACGCCCCAAACCTGGGGAGGTATGGATGGCACCCGGTGTCGAGCTGGCCCGAGCAAAGCACTCTGTAACTCATAATCATTCGATCGAAACTAGAACATACATAGTTCGAGTTGGCTGAACTCATTCCTTTTGTAACTATCATGAGCCAACATAGCCACAACTCATAATATACAACTGTAAGTGGGCAACACTGTATCAATAAACTATCGTTCTTAATACATGAATACATATGGGCCGTTAAGTCCTCTAACATACTGTACAAAATGAACCTCTGTATACAAAGCCTCTAAGATTATTTGACATCAAATGGGATAGGGTACCGACCTACCCATAAGTCTGAAGCAAAACTCGGACACAATTGCTCATTGATTCGGCTGCACTCCGAATGAGGTGCAGTCTTACTGATCCTTCGCTGAATGCTAACCCTGTCTACTATGAGAGTTCATAAAATTGATTACTTATACTTGTGGGCATGAAACACATCGTCCACAACAAAAGGACGTCAGTACAAATAATGTACCGAGTATGTAAGGCACATAAATCAATATATAAAGTACATGGAAGAAACATGGAGTACATGACTCAACCTGTACGTCTGGATAACTCTGTAAATCATGAAGTAATTATAGTGTCATGCATATGCATATGAATGTCATGTCGTGCATAGGTACATGTTTCATAACATCATCGGGCCTCTGAGGGCATACCATCATATCATCTCGGCCACTGTGGGAAAATCATCAACGTATACCAACTGATCAGGTGGTGGTGCGTATATAACACCGTAACCTTTTTCCATATCCCATATACATATAATATACATACATACATACGGATATATATATATATATATATATATATATACATGTACATTAACATATTTTCATTGCATTCATTTACATGTACATTGACCCATGACGAGATGACGTTATATACGTGTGTGTGTTTATATATATATATACACACGTGTATATAACGCCACCTGGTCCTCTACGTGCAGGGACTTAACTAGCATATCATCAATATATACCTCCATTGATTTACCTATTTGTTCTTCAAACATTTTGTCCACTAGGCGTTGGTAAGTAGCACCAGCATGTTTTAGTCCAAAAGGCATTATGTTACAACAATATGTGCCATACTTTGTGATGAATGAAGTCTTTTCCTGATCCTCGGGGTTCATTTGAATTTGATTGTATCCGGAGTAGGCGTCGACAAACTAAGGATCTCGTGGTCGGCCATGGCGTCGATCATGCGATCGATGTTAGGCAGAGGGAAAGAGTCTTTGGGAAATGCTTTGTTTAAATCTTTATAATATGCACGCATCCTAAGTTTGTTACCTTTTTAGGGAATACAACTGCGTTTTCTAACCATTCGGGATATTTTACATCCCGAATGGATCGTATTTTGAGAAGTGTAGTTACCTCGTCCTTGATGAATGCATGTTTTACCTCGGACTGGGGCCTTATCTTTTGTTTTACTAGCCTGAACTTCAGGTCTAGACTCAATCGAAGTGTTGTTATCTCCGGTGAAATCCCTGTCATGTCTAAGTGGGACCAAACAAAACAATCCATATTAGAAATGAGAAATTTAATGAGCCTTTTCCTGAGTTCGGGGGTTAACCCCATACCCAGGTATACCTTCCGTTCGGGCAGGTGCTCGATAAGCATAACCTGTTCCACCTCTTCGACTGTTGATTTGGTGGCATCAGAATCTTAGGGAATAATGAAGGATCGAGGGATCAAATAGTCTTCATTTTCTTCTTCATGTCACGCCCCAAAAACGAGGGACGAGACCGGCGCCTAACCAGATGAACCCAGTCAAGCGGACCTCGATTGCCTTTCGTGCCCAACGTATTACCCCGTGTTCATAACATGCATTATTTCGTGTGAGTTAGCCGATTTTAGTTTCAAAGTACATTTTACAATATATCTCCATTTGTTTTCTCTTTTAACATTTCAATGATTGATATCCACACATACATAATACATTCATAACTTTCCAACATGATCCACAGTTTTGAGTACGTACTGTTACTACCCAAAAATACATATATACACCCACATCATGTCTACGGAGCCTCTACGAAAAATAGGGATTTTACATAACTTGCCGGTGACAAGGCCCCTGCTATACCTTTACAACATAAGCAAAAGAGGGTGGTATAATCCACACACGGCCCCGAGGAGAAGAGGGGCTCACCACAACTGCTGCAGAGATGAAGAGGAGGTACCACTAACGGCGGGCTGAGCTACCTGCTATGGAACCACCTACATCCATTTAAAAGATGTAGCGCCCCCGGCAAAAGGGACGTTAGTACTATGGAATAGTACTAGTATGTATGAACAAACTTTATCCCAAGTACAATCAATCATTATACAAATAAGAAAAAGGATAGTAATAGGACCAACAATCAAAACACACGGAAATAGACAATCAAAGTCAACAATTTTACAATCTCTCCTTTTTCCCTTTCCAACACCACCATATTCACGAGTTTCATCAATTTCATATCAATAGTGATAACGATCACTTTTCCACCCTTATTACCTCGGCCACCCTTATCACCACAACCCCACCATATTACTTCGTGTTGCGGCGCGCAACCCGACCCCACCTGACAATTTATATTTCATAACACACCACCAATAATTTCATCACAACCACAACAACAACAAACAATTTCATTATAAGAACTTTCCTTTCAAGGATCACAAATTCGACAACAACACCAAACAATTTCATCACATGGGCCTTCCTTTCAAGGATCACAAATTCACATTTAACAATTCATTACTTGGGCTCAAGGCATCCCAAACTTTCATCAGACAACAATTTATGCACAAGGTGTTTCCATAACCGTTAACCTTATTTACAATGCTTCATCTCAATAACTTTAAACAACTTCAATCTTTGCACATAATAAGGTAGGCACGCCAAGTCACAATTCAAAATCTCATCTAACACAGTAGGGTAGCAATCAACTAGACAGTCAATTCACATTTTTTCATATAAGTACACATACTGTATGCTTGCCAAAACAAGAGAGATTTTACAAGGGTTAAAGTTAGCCATACATACCTGGAGTCGAAATCCCTTTTTAACTTTTACTCACAAATCCTCGAACCGACTAGTACCGTCAATCTAGTTTACAATTAAACATATTCAACTCAGAATTGGAAATCATGCATACAATCCGGACTCTCTTAAGCATTTTGCCGAGCACTATGTGACCCCATTAGATTACCAACCCCATCTTTGTGAATTTTACCCCAAACCAGTCCCTCTTACTATATTAACACCATTATTACACATGCATGCAAGGTCTTAGTTAATATTTTCAAGAATCAATCTATGCTAATCCCCACTTTGTTTAAAATAAGAAAATTAATGGAAAAAGGGTTAGGAACCCTTACCTGCTAGAATGAGGAAGAAGGAGATTACTCGAAATATCAGGCCTGAATGACTTTGAAAATCATTTTGGTGGAAGAACCACTTTCTCTCTCAAGAACTCTCATTTCCTTCTCTCTATTTTGTTCAGAAAACTTGTTAAAATGAACGGGTGGGGTGTTTTAATGAACTGGGGGTCGGGTTTTAAAATTAGAAAAATTAGGAGCCCGACACAGGAATGCGGTCAGGAATGCGATCGCATTCCTGACATGCGGTCCGCAGACCGGTCGCAGAATGGCCCTCAAGAAGGGCCAACTTTAAAAACATACTGTGCAGGTATGCGACCACTATGCGGTCCGCATACACGTTATGCGATTGCATAGTGCGTCGCATAACCTCCCTCACAAAAAACCAATGGGCAAGAATGCGACAATTATGCAGTCCGCATAACCAGAATGCGATCGCATTCTGGACCGCATAGTTGTCCCAATTTTGGGCAGTGGCCTGCCCAGGTATGCGACCATTATGCGGTCTGCATACCCGTTATGCGATCGCATAGTGCATCGCATAACGCCCAACTTCTGGAAAATTACCTCTTTCAACTTCCGGGGTGCTTTTATTCAAAATAGGTCCGTTTTAAGGATTTCTACAGTTATAACAACTCGGTGACTTATTCGGGCATTATCTTAAACAAGAAATTTTGCGGGTCCTTACATTCTCTCCCCCCCCCCCC
>ML271476.1:0-23545 GCA_005239495.1 Nicotiana undulata | reverse complement strand
CTCAAATGAGGATTTTGGAAATCGTTTGGTTTTGAAAACATGATATGCAAACTTCTAGATTTACACTAACTCCAATATTTTCAGGAAATTTCGCTAGAGTTTCCTTTGTATTTAGACCTATCTACCTATCAGAGAGCCCCCGAAACACATTTCCAAGAATCATTACACAGTTTCTGCTATCGCTACAACTGGTATACAATTCATTACCTCAACATTTGCACATATCAAATCACTTTGACAACTACACATAGTTCATTCTCTTTACATCACAAATGAGCATATGATTCAATTAGTGGAACATACTTGCACATAATTTGGTCATTTTAGTGAGTCCCATACGATTCAATCACCTCAATACACCGTATATATATTTCAATTAATCATTACCAATCTACACTACTATTAATCATTTGTCTATCCCATAAGTTTCACAAAACTTTCATTTACTTCAAGGGTTGCACACTACCCAGTTAATAACATCATATACAATTTTAGCACGCATTGGAAAGTTACAACAATAAGGAAATTAGGGGAAAAAATGGGGTGTCTTTGCACGAATCTGAATACAACATCAAATTGCCTTGGGACAATAGTTCGCACGATCACTACTAGACTTGCTCAAACAGATGGGGATATTTTTCTCTCATTTCTTTCTCTGCTTCCCACATGGCTTCCTCGACTCGTTGACTTCGCCACAACACTTTGACAGAAGCAATCTCTTTGTTTCTCAACTTACGGACTTGCCTATCAAGAATAGCAACCGGAGCCTCTTCGTATGATAACTCTTCATTAACCTCAATAGTCCCAACTGGCATGATGGCAGATGGATCTCCAACCACTTTCTTCAACATAGACACATGGAACACCGGGTGCACTAATGACATTTCAAGGGGCAGTTCCAGCCTATAAGCCACCCGTCCTATCCTTTGAGCGATCCGATATGGCCCGACGTACCTAGGGCTCAACTTCCCTTTCTTCCCAAACCGCATCACTCCCTTCATAGGGGACACCTTTAAGAACACCCAATCATCTACCTGGAACTCCAATTCTCTTCGATGAACGTCCCCATAGGATTTCTGACGACTCTGAGCAGTTTTCATCCTTTCCTGAAGGACTCTAACTTTTTCCATAGCTTGGTGCATAAGATCTGGCCCTAAAAATTCTGCCTCACCAGCTTCGAACCATCCAATCGGAGATCTACACCTTCTTCCGTACAATGCCTCAAATGGGGCCATCTGAATACTAGCATGAAAGCTGTTATTGTAAGGAAATTCGATAAGCGGCAAATGATCATCCCAACTACCTTTGAAATCTAAAACACAAGCCCGTAACATATCTTCAAGTTTCTGAATAGTCCGCTCTGCTTGACCATCAGTCTGTGGATGGAAAGTCGTGCTGAGATTCACCTGAGCACCCAAACCTTGCTGAAATTTCCTCCAAAAATTAGCTGTGAATTGGGCTCCTCGATCTGAGATAATAGAAACTGGAGTGCCATGAAGTCTAAATATCTCCTTGATATACAACTGAGCATACCGTTCTGCAGTATCGGTGGACTTGACATGCAAAAAGTGAGCTGATTTGGTGAGTCGATCCACTATCACCCAAATTGAGTCGAACTTGCGCTGATGCGAGGTAACCCTACCACAAAATCCATGTTGATCATCTCCCATTTCCACATCGGTACTTCCATAAGCTGAGTTAATCCACCGGGCCGCTGATGCTCGGCCTTCACCTATTCTCAATTCGTACATCTAGACACGAAGTCGGCCACACCCCTCTTCATTCCGCTCCACCAATAAATTTCCCGGAGATCATGATACATTTTCGTAGAGCCAGGGTGCACAGAATACCTGGAACTATGAGCCTCCGCCATTACCCTCTCCCGAAGATTATCCACATCTGGAACACATAGCCTACCTTGACATCGCAATACCCCATCATTGTTGTCGAGGGAAAATGCCGGAATCTTGTTATTCAAAACTGCCTCCTTCAACTGTGTCAATGCTGGATCAATAAACTGCTTTTCTTTGACTTCCTCTACAAGTGACGATTCTGCTCCATTATGCACCATAACCTCCCCTTCGTCTGAGGTCGAGAGACAAACCCCCAAACTGGCCAATTGATAAACCTCCCGAGCCAAGGGCCTCTGATCCGCTTCCAAATGAGCCAAACTACCCATAGACTTCCGACTGAGAGCGTCGGCCACCACATTCGCCTTTCCTGGATGGTACAAGATGTTCATATCATAGTCCTTAAGCAATTTTAACCACCTCCGCTGCCTTAGATTCAGCTCCTTCCACTTGAATAAATACTGAAGACTCTTGTGGTCTTAGAATACATCCACGTGGACCCCATAAAGATAATGCCGCCAAATTTTTTAATGCAAACACCACTGCCGCGAGCTCCAAATCATGCATCGTATAATTCTTCTCGTGATTCTTGAGTTGCCTTGAAGCATACGCTATAACCTTCCCATGTTGCATCAACACACACCCCAAAACAACCCTTGAAGCATCGCAATAAACCACAAATCCTTCTATACCTTCTGGAAAGGTCAATACCGGTGCCGAAGTCAATCTCGACTTCAATTTCTGAAAACTCTTCTCACAAGCGTCGGACCACTGGAACTTCACTGCTTTCTGCGTCAATTTAGTCAATGGGGAGGCGAGGGTAGAGAATCCCTCCACAAACCTCAGATAATACCCAGCTAGACCCAAGAAACTGCGAATCTCTGTCGGGGTAGTTGGTCTAGGCCAATCTTTCATTGCCGCGATCTTCTAGGGATCAACCTGAATCCTTTCTCTGGAAACAACATGACCCAAAAAGGTGACTGATTCTAGCCAAAATTCACATTTCGAAAATTTAGCATACAACTGGTGATGGTGAAGAGTCTGCAGAACTGCCCTGAGGTGATTATCATGATCTTCCCGACTCCGCGAGTAGACAAGGATGTCATCAATAAAAACAATCACGAAGGAGTCTAGAAATGGCTTGAAAACCCGATTCATAAGATCCATGAAAGCTTCTGGAGANAAACAAATCATTTATTCGAGGCAATGGATACTTGTTTTTGATAGTGACTTTGTTGAGCTGCCGATAATCGATACACATCCAAAGCGACCCATCCTTCTTTCTGACGAAAAGAACCGGAGCGCCCCTCGGCGACACACTCGGCCGAATGAACCCCCTTTCTAATAAATCCTTCAACTGCTCCTTTAACTCCATCAACTATGTTGGCGCTATTCTGTATGGTGGAATAGATATTGGTTGCGTATCTGGTAGTACATCAATCCCGAAATCGATCTCTCTATCGGCGGAATCCCTAGAAGCTCGTCCGGAAATAATTCAAGAAACGTATTCACAACAGGCACGAACTCGGGAGCAGGCACCTCTGAGGTGGTGTCCTCAACCCGGACCAAATGATAGACACACCCCTTTTTAATCATCTTCGAGGCCTTAAGGTCGGAAATAAGCCTACCCTTCGGCACCATACCATTTCCCTTCCACTCAATAACCGGCTCATTAGGAAACTCTAGCCTCATGATTCTAGTTCGACAGTCAAGTTTAGCGAAGCACGAATAAAGCCAGTCCATTCCCATAATAATATCAAATTCTACCGTCCCAAGCTTAATAAGATCGATCGTGGTAACGCGACCACATACCGTGACAACACAATTTCGATAGAATCACGCGGCTGTAATAGAATCACCAACCGGAGTCGATACAGAGAACGGCTCATGAAGCTGTTCGGGTTCTATCCCAAAACTTGAAGTAATAAACGGGGTAACATAAGACAAGGAAGACCCCGAATCAATAAGAGCATAACAATCAAGTGCTTGAATAGTCAGAATAACTGTAACAACATCTGGAGAAACCTCCGCGTTCTGGCGACCACTCAAAGCATAGAACCGGCTGGGTCCACCTCTACATCGAGCTCCACCCCTAACTGCACCACGCCCCGTTGGAGCTGGAGGACGCCCTGAAGATGTGGCGACTGAAGAGCCGGATGACTAAGCAAAACCCCTACCCCTGCCCTGATTGGGCGCACGACAATCCCGCTGAATATGACCTCTTACTCCACACCCGTAGCACACCGGGAGATCCAGATAACAAGACTCGGTATGGAACCTCCCACACTTAGGGCACGGAGCCCTCCCCTGCTGCTGGAACCTCCCTCCTGGGCGACCTAACTGATGGGGTCTCCTGCTGTCTGATCCTGGTCCCCAACGACTGCTCTACTGGAAACGGTGCACTGATGGCGGTGCACTGGCTGAGGACTGTGCATAGGACTTATTTGGCCCTGATGACCCTCTCCCATGAACTGGTCTCCCTCCTCCAACTGAACTCCCCGAGTGGCTCGCTGACCGGGCCTTGCTGCTACTCTCTCTCTCTGACCTTATCTTCAATTTCCTAGCCTCTGCAGCCTGGGCGAATCCCACAATCTTCCCATAATTCATGTCTGAGTGCAAGGCAGTTGTAGCAGCTTCATTCACAACCAAGGGACTAAGGCCCTGAACGAAACGTCGAACCCTGGCATCCATAGTCGACAGTGAGGAGCATATTTAGACAACCGCACGAACTCCATGTGGTACTCCCACACACTCATATTACCCTGCTTGAGGACCTCAAACTCCGTAGCACGGGCTGCCACAATCTTGGCAGGCAAGAAGTGATCCATGAAAGCATCCACGAACTCGTCGCATCTAGCCGGAGGACTTCCCTCCCCACGGGAACCCTCCTACATCTCGAACCAGGAATATGCTGCTTCCCTCAGCCTGTAAGAAGCTAACTCAACCCCCTCTGTCTCTGTAGCCTTCATCACCCGAAGGGTCTTGTACATCTCATCAAGAAAATCCTGTGGATCGGCCTCTGGGTCTGTACCTGAGAACTCTGGAGGGGCCAACCGCAAAAACTGGTTGACTCTGGAGCCGGCGGAATCTCCCTGTCCGCTGGAGGACACAGGGGTAGCATGAGATCTTTGGGCCTGAGCGGCCACCAACTGAGTCAACATATGCATAGCTCCTCTGAGGTCCCCATCGTAAGTACCGGGACCGGAAGCTGGAACTGTAGAGGGATCAGGAATATCAGCGGGAGGGATTTCTGCACCCTCTGCCGCCGCAGGAACATGAACGCTTTGATCCGAAATAGAAGGGTCAGGTAGGTTCAAGGTTGGGGAGTCACTCTCACCTGCACTATCTGGTACAAAATTCATAGTCACCCCCAGGGTGGCATTGGCCTCAAGGCCGAGTCGATCTCTCTTCTTTGGTGCCATTACTCAAAATTTCGGAACAAAGCACGAATTAGGCAAGGATATTTTCACTTTTCGGTTCACCGCACGATATAGAATAACAATGAAAGGGTAATTTCCTAGATGTCCATGTAGCCCCGTAATTATAGATGTGGTCGACAACACACCGATAAGAAGCGCTCTACTAGACACGGCTCCGAGACATCCTAGGATCTTTTAAAAACCTTAGGCTCTGATACCAAGTTTGTCACGCCCCAAAATTGAGGGACGAGACTGGCGCCTAACCGGATGAACCCAGTCAAGCGGACCTGGATTGCCTTTCCTGCCCAACGTATTACCCCGTGTTCATAACATGCATTATTTCGTGTGAGTTTGACGATTTTAGTTTCAAAGTACATTTTAAAATATATCTCCATTTGTTTCCTCTTTTAACATTTCAACGATTGATATCCAAACATACATAATACATTCATAACTTTCCAACATGATCCACGGTAGTGTTACTACCCAAAAATACATATATACACCCACATCATGTCTACGGAGCCTCTACGAATAATAGGGATTATACATAACTTGCCGGTGACAAGGCCCCGGCTATACCTTTACAACATAAGCAAAAGAGGGTGGTATAATCCACACACGACCCCGAGGAGAAGAAGGGCTCACCACAACCGCTGCAGAGATGAAGAGGAGGTACCACTAACGGCGGGCTGAGCTACCTTCTATGGAACCACCTACATCCATTTAAAAGATGTAGCGCCCCCGGAAAAAGGGACGTTAGTTCTGTGGAATAGTACTAGTATGTATGAACAAACTTTATCCCTAGTACAATCAACCAATATACAGATAAGAAAAAGGACAGTAAATAGGACCAACAATCAAAACACACGGAAAGAGACAATCAAAGTCAACAATTTTACAATCTCTTTGTTTTCCCTTTCCAACACCACCATATTCACGATTTTCATCAATTTCATATCAATAGTGATAACGATCACTTTTCCACCCTTATTACTTCGGCTACCCTTATTACCTCGGCCACCCTTATCACCACAACCCACACCTTATTACTTCGTGTTGCGCACGCAACCTGACCACACCTGACAATTTATATTTCTTAACACACCACCAATAATTTCATCATAACAGCAACAACAACACACAATTTCATTAAAAGAACTTTCCTTTCAAGGATCACAAATTCAACAACAACACCAAACAATTTCATCACATGGGCCTTCCTTTCAAGGATCACAAATTCACATTTAACAATTCATTTACTTGGGCTCAAGGCATCCCAAACTTTCATCAAGCAGCAATTTATGCACAAGATGTTGCCATAACCGTTCAACTTATTTACAATGCTTCATATAAATAACTTTAAACAACTACAATCTTTGCACATAATAAGGTAGGCACGCCAAGTCACAATTCAAAATCTCATCTAACACAGTGGGGTATCAATCAACTTGACAGTCAATTCACATTTTTTCATATAAGTACACATACTGTATGCTTGCCACAACAAGAGGGATTTTACAAGGGTTAAAGTTAGCCATACATACCTGGAGTCGAAATCCCTTTTTTTACTCACAATCACCGAACCGACTAGTACCATCAATCTAGTTCACAATTAAACATGTTCAAATCAGAATTGGAAATCATGCATACAATCCGGACTCTCTTAAGCATTTTGCCGAGCACTATGTGACCCCATTAGATTACCAACCCCATCTTTGTGAAATTTACTCCAAATCACTCCCTCTTACTAGATTAACACCATTATTATACATGCATGCAATGTCGTAGTTAATATTTTCAAGAATCAATCCATGCTAATCCCCCCTTTGTTTAAAATCAGAAAATTAATGGAAAAGGGGTTGGGAACCCTTACCTGCTAGAATGAGAAAAAAGGAAATTACTCGAAATATCAGGCCTGAGGGACTTTGAAAATCACTTTGGTGGAAGAACCACTTTCTCTCTCAAGAACTCTCCTTTCCTTCTCTCTATTTTGTTCAGAAAACTTGTTAAAATGAAGGGGTGGGTGGGGTGTTTTAATGAAATGGGGGTCGCGTTTTAAAATTAGAAAAAATTAGGAGCCCGAAACAGGAATGCGGTCAGGAATGCGATCGCATTCCTGACATGCGGTCCGCAGACTGGTCGCAGAATGGCCCTCGAGATGGGCCAACTTAAAAAACATAATGTGCAGGTATGCGACCACTATGCGGTCCGCATACACGTTATGCGATTGCATAGTGCGTCGCATAACCTCCCTCACCAAAAACCAATGGGCAAGAATGTGACAACTATGCGGTCCGCATAACCAGAATGCGATCACATTCTGGACCGCATAGTTGTCCCCATTTTTGGCAGTGGCCTGCCCAGGTATGCGACCATTATGCGGTCTGCATACCCGTTGTGCGATCTCATAGTGCGTCGCATAACGCCCAACTTCTGGAAAATTTCTTCTTTCAACTTCCGGGGTGCTTTTATTCAAAATAGGTCCGTTTTTAAGGATTTCTACAGTTATAACAACTCGGGGACTTATTCGGGCATTATCTGAAACAAGAAATCTTACGGGTCCTTACACTTCCATTCCTTGTTTTTTCGACTGAGTCGAGGCTGGTGACTGTGGTTGCTACTTGGCCTCCTGTTTTCCTTTGACCTCCGATACCTTTGGTGTCGAAAGCGTCAATATAGATATTACCTCATCGATCGGGAACATTTCTTTCGTAGCATGTTTCTCTCTGTATACCATTTTCACCCCATACAGTGTTGCGAATTTCATCATTTTGTGGAGAGTTGAATGGACTGCCCTCATATTGTGAATCCAGGGCCTCCCTAATAGGGCGTTGTATATCATGTTTCCCTCGATTACATGGAACTTGGTTTCTTGAATAGTTCCGGCTACGTTCACTAGTAAAATGATTTCTACTTTAGTTGTTTCGCTTACCATGTTGAAACCATTCAAGACCCGAGCTGCAGGTACGATTCCATCTTGCAGGAAGAGATGTTCCATGACCCTCGGTCGAATGATATTTTCCGAGCTACCTAGATTGACTAAAACATGCTTAACTTGAATTTTATTCATAAAGATAGAAATTACCAGAGCATCATTGTGGGGTTGAGAAATTTCTTCTGCTTCCTCATTGTTAAATGATACGGTGCCTTTTGGCACATAATCTCAGGTCCATTTTTCTCTAGTAATGGATACCTTGGTGCATTTGAACATGGGCCCTTGTTGAACATCGACCCTGCCGACGATCATATGGATCACCTACTCTGGCTCTTCCTATTTGTTTTTCCTGTCGGTGTCCCTTTCTCCGAAATTGTTTTGGCTCGATCACTTAAGAAATCTTGAAGGTGGCCCTCGTTGAATAGACAGGCTAGCTCCTCCCTCAGTTTCCTACAATATTCAATTCTGTGGCCATGTGTCGTGATACTTGCACATTAGATTGGGATTTCTTTGGGAAGGACTAGTTTGTATGGGTCTGGGTCACCTAGTATCTTTGATTTTCCCAATTTCTGATACAATACCTGATGCGTCGATATTGAAGTTATACTCCGATAATCATGGTGCCTTTGTGGTATCCATGCGCTTATCAAAACCACTTTTGCTCATAAGTCCCCGATAACTATATCTTCGATCACTCATTCAATCGTTTCGGGCGGAATTCTGTTCGAAACCGCCATTCCTATGATCTATGTTGTATGGATGATATCATACTCTGTTTGACCAATGTTCTCTATCGATATCTCTCTGGTATCTTCCTGCGGGCCTGTTCAGATACATGGAACCGCAAGGAGTTCCCAATTGGTCATCCTCCACTTTGATCTTTGACTGGCACCGGTTATGTACATCAGCCCAGGCTACCACTAGATATTTAATCAAGTTTTGCTTCAGTTGATGTGATGTTATCGAACTTCATTCATTTAACCCCTGAGTGAAGGCTTGAACAGCCCAATCATCTGTTATCGGTTTAAACTCCATGCGTTCCAATTGGAACTGAGACATGAACTCCCTAAGCATTTCGTTATCCCTCTGTTTTACTTTGAAAAGGTCTGATATACTTGTCTCAACCTTTATGGCCCCGACATGTGCCTTACCAAAGAATCCACAAGCATGGAGAATGAATCAATGGAATTTTGTCGTAGATTATGGTACCAAATCATTGCTCCATTCGATAGAGTCTCTCCGAATTTCTTCAATAGAACAAACTAGATCGCATCATCTTCCAAATTTTTACCTTTGACGGAGCATGTATATGAGGTGACATGATCGTTGGGATTGGTGGTCCCATTGTACTTAGGGATTTCTGGCATACAAAATTTCTTGGGAATGGGCTTCGAAGCCACACTTGGAGGAAACAACTTTTGTACAAACTTCTTTGAATCCATCCCTTTCGGAATTGGCGGTGCCCCTAGTATCTTATCAACCCGGGAGTTGTACGTTTCTACTTTCTTATCATTTTCCTCAATTTCTACTCTCCTGATTCAATTTTTTTGGTGAGCTCCTCGAGCATATTCATTATTACAGGGTCAGTCCCTGATTCACTAGCATTCGATCTTTTTGGTACTGGTTCGGTACGGCGGACGACCTCCTGTTCGACCCTACTCGACGTTCGATGTTGATTTTGTAGTTGTGCAATAGCAGCTTAATGATCCTGTAGCATCTCGAATATCACTTGGAGGCTGACTCCTCCATCTCCTTTGCCCTTTGTACCTCGACAACCATATCGGCCTTCTCTCCGTACACTCCCTTCGGGGTCTGCGCCCAAATTCACACTTAGAGCGATATACAAACTGATGTCGACTGGACTGGAAATCGGTGATCCCTCGACATCAGCTTTTGGCACCTCATCCCCTGGAGCAACTACAATGTCATTTTCCCCGTTAAATCCGAGGAAATTATCACCATATGTTGGTGTTGTTTGTTAGTTTGACATGTTTTATCCCGAAAACAAAAAAAAACTTGATAAGAAAAAATGTAACGTAGTGTGTTTTATCGGAATCAATATTGAACAATCACAATTATCCTTAGCCCCACGGTGGGCGCCAAACTGTTTACCCTAACATTTGGATAACAAAATTTTTTTTATTGTGGTTTTAAGGATATGTGATTTCACTCAAACCAATTGATAATATGTAAGTTAATGACAAAATTAAACTATGAATAAATCAAAATAGTGTTCAGATAGGGTTTCAGCCTCGAGTTAGGATACCCTCGAACTTGTTACATCTCGCATTTTCGTATGTTAAAATTTCGTCTTCAGTTAATTGAAGTAGACTAGGGGTTGAGATTAGAGGTTAACATATTTATTCTATTTATAACAAGCGATAAGTAAGTGTCATGAAGAATAAAGGGTACCCAAATTAATGAAAACGAGTTTCGTTGAAGGTTACCGATTTGGGATAAAATACGGGTCAAGCGATAATACCCGATAATTATGGACTAGTACCATACAAGGTACTATATGACCACGATCGTATGATGTATAAAGTATATTAAAAATAAGTAGTATTTTAAATAGTTGGGATAATTTCTAATTATACGGGTAATTTATTAATTATAGGGTAACGGGATGTTACCTAGTTAACTATTAAATTATAGGATAAGACCAACACCCCAAAACGTGGTAGCAAGAAAGCTAGCAAAACATAAGACTAAGGGTCACATAAGCTTAGGTGGCTACCTAAGATGCCCATCCCACTAACGTGTAAGACATCACTCTTAATTCAAAAGTTGGTCTCTTAATTCAAAGTTGGTCTTTTGTTGGTCTCATTTGGACAGAGAATGGAAAGGGGACCAGATACCTTTCCTATTAACGTAAGACATCCCTCATAAATCAAAGCATTCAAGAAATGATGCTAAACTCCATCCACACAAAAAGCTTTTCAACGAAATTCTTGCAACAATTCCAACGAGAATTGTTAGAATCGTAGCAAACTAAAATTTTGCGGTTCTAAAAGAGTACGGTGCAATATTCTTCAAGAATATTATACAGAGTTTTTCCTACTTTGGGTATGTTAAGGCTACCACTTCTTTCTCTTTGGCATGATCCAAATTATAAAGAAGAAACGAGCAAATGCACGATTTCCATAAATTAATCTATTCAAAGAAATAATAGGGGTGTTTATATTCTTGATTTCCCACGTGAATTATTATTATCTTCTGTTCATGGGTCCCAGAAAAATACGTATTTGATAATGTTTATCCGAAAGACATATTGATTTTTATGGTGTTCCAAAAATATTTTATTAACGCATTTGTTATGCATTTCATGCATTTATACATGTACATTGACCCATGACCAGATGACATTATATACGCGTATATACGTATATTATATTTATATGGGATACGGAAAAAAGGTTACGGCGTTATATGTGCATCACCACCTGATCAGTTAGTAGATGTTGATGATGTTGCCCACAGTGGCCGAGATGATATGATGGGATGCGCTCAGAGGCTTGATGATATTATGTACACCCATACCTATGCATGACACGACATTTATATGCATGTGCATGATATTATAAATGTTTCAGAATTTAAGAAGTTATTCAGATTTACAGAATGCATTTCTTTATTCCATGGTTCATCTATGTCTTTTACGTACTAATTTTCATGCCTCACATACTCAGTACATTTTTCGTACAGACGCCCTATTTTACGGGGCCTACATTTTATGCCCGCAGGTGCAGGTAGGCAAGCTGACGGTCCCCTTCCTTAGGATCCTTGATCAGCGAGAGTTGGCATGCTCCACTCGATCCGGAGCTGCTTTTGATTTTTGTACGATATGTTTGTATATATATGTATGGGTATGACGTGGCTCAGTCCCGTCTTTGTATTGTTGTATTTCTATTAGATGTCTGAAGATAGTTATGTCCAATTGGATAGTATGTAGCCTTGTCGGCTTTCAGTTTTGAGTATATAGTTGTCTATCGCGGCCTTGTCGGCTCGCCCCCAGTAATTCGCACGTATATGTATATATGTATTTTGGACAGGTTTTCCTTGCGCATGTTATTCTCGTAATTCAGAAAATATTCTTCATAATTATATCTTAGTCGCATTAAGGTTGTTCGATAGGTAGGACTCGGGCACTCGTCGCGGCCCATCGGTTTGGGTCGTGACAAAAGTTGTATTAGAGCAGTTCTGTCCTAGGTTTGTCTACATACCGTGTCTACTATCGTCTTGATTGTGGGTGTGTTGTGCACCAGACTTATAGACAGGAGGCTACAAGACATATATGATGTTATCTTCTATTTTTATCTCAGATCGTGCGAGATAAGAATTCATGTTTCTAACAATATGTTACACTTTTAATGATGCCTCCGAAGATTACAGCCGCCCAGAAGGGAAAGTTTGTGGCTGGCGAGACTACTAGTCGAGCGCCACGAGTTACCAGTGCTCGAGGAGAGTCTCATAGTGAGATTCCATCCAAGACTTCACATCCCGCCCTTTCTAGAAGAGCTCCGATGGGCACCAGCTCTAGCGCCCGCCCATGTACGTTCAACTCCTCAACCAAATGCACCGGGTCAGGAGATGAGAGATGATATATAGCTATTAACCCGATTAGTAGACGCACAGGCTCGGCGTCAGGAAGTAGGTAATGGTCATGCAGATAGGTCCGTCAGTGCAAGGGTTCGTGACTTCATTAATTTAGACACTCCTGTATTTACTGAGGCAGATCAAAACGAGGACCCTCATGTATTTATTGATAGAATGCAGAGGGCGTTAAGGTTAATGAAGGCCACTGCGACTGAGTCAGTTGATCTAGCTTCCTATCGACTCCGAGATGTTGGAGTTATTTGGTACGAGTCTTGGAAATTGTCCAGAGGTGAGGATTCCCCTCCAGCAGTATGGAAGGAGTTTACAAAAGCTTTTCTTCGTCATTATTTGCCACCAGAGATTAGACGAGCCAGAGTTGATAGGTTCTTGACCCTTAGGCAGGGTAACATGAGTGTCCGAGAGTACAGTCTTCTGTTTGATTCATTGGCTAGGTATGCTCCCACTATTGTATCTAAGATGGAGGATCGGCTTCACCGGTTCGTGATGGGATTAGAGCCTCACTTGCTTAATGATTGTATGTCGGTCTCACTTCATCCAGACATGGATATTTCTCATATTCAGGCATACACTAATGGTGTAGATGAGCGTAAGCAGAAACAGAGGGCCGATCGTGAGCATGATAGGGCCCAGAATAAGAGAGCAAGGTCTTCGGGTCCAAACCAAACATGCACGCAAGTATAAAAATATCATATGGACTTGCTCGTGCGATAAAATCATCAAAATAACATCAAAACTACAAATATAACCTCAAAACTCATGATTTTTCTCAAGAACACTTCAATTTCACTATTTCTCAACTGGATGTCCGAATCACGTCAAATCAACTCTGATTCTCACCAAATTTCACAAATATGATATTAATTTCAAAATAAATATGTACCGGGCTCCGGAACCAAAAATATGGGCCCGATACCAACGTGTTCACACATTAATTCATTTTTTTATTTCCTTAAAAATCCAGCAAAACAATTTTCTTCAAATATTGATTTCTAAAGACAGGATCTCGGAATTCAATTCCGGGCATACGCCCAAGTCCCATATTTTACTGCGGACCTCCCGAGATCGTCGGAACACAGATTCGGGTATGTTTACTCAAGATGTTGACAAAAGTCAACTAAAACCAAATTTTAACTCTAAAAATTATTATTTCTCGTATTTTCACATTAAAGCTTTCCGGTTTCACGCCCGGGATGCGCACGTGAATCGAGGTAAATAAAATTGATAAGGCTAATGAGCCGGGAATAGAGTCTTAATTTCATGAGATGACCCTTTGGGTCATTACATTTTCAAACAATATTTTAGTGTTTTTTGTATATTCTACTAAATGCTCATACACTTGTGACACTAGGTCTTGGAATTCTACTAGTAGACATATGATGATTTTTGAGAGTTATTGTCACGACCCAAACTGATGGGCGGCGACGGGCACCTGATGCCTTACCCAACCGAGTACCAACGTAACATATCTTTCTTATCACACCATCATGGGTAAATGGGCCAGAAGGTTCGTCATCAGATAATAAGAGTAAAACATAAGGGAATACTAGGCATTAGATGACCCAACATGATATAAAAACTTATACATGTGACATATGGGCCTATAAGGCCGACATGAAAATTTGTACACTCAAAACATAGCCCGCAAAAGGCCATACAAGTATCCATACACATGACATCTGTCTACAAGCCTCTAAAAGTACATAAACGTCATAAAGGTTGGGACAAGCCTCTAACAGTGCATAAACGTCATACTGACCAAATAGGCAACTCCGGAGCAAATGGAGTGCACCAACATCTTCCGCTGAGCTTATAGCCTACTAGGAGGACTATTAACTTGTCTATCAGGACATGCAGGCATGAAACACAACATCCCAAGGGAATAAGGACGTCAGTACAAATATAGTAACGAGTATGTAAGAAATGAAAAGTAGTATATAAAAGACATGAATGAAATATTGAGTAAAGTACTCAACCTGTAAGTTTGAGTAGCTCTGTGAAACATAAAACATTTATCATGTCATGCATGTGCATGTAAATGTGATATCATGCATAGGTATATGCATACATAACATTATCAAGCCTCTGAGGGCATCCCATCAAATCATCTCGGGCTCTGTGGGCAAAATCATCAATGTATATGAACTGATTAGGTGGTGGTGAGTATATAACGCCATAACCTTTCCCATAACCAATATACATATAATATATGTATATAACTCCATCTGGTCATGGGTCAATATACATGTATAAATGAATGCATTGCATAATGAAGTAAGTCAATAAGATCTCTCGGAATGTCATGAGACCCATTAACAGACGATATGATAGTAGGACATATGGGGAATCAAGAATATAGGCAACCCTACTACTTCTAAGAGTAGAATCATTAATGAAAATTGTGTGTTTGCTCATTCCCTTGTATCATATGGTGTCATGCCAAAAGGAAAGAAAGAATAGCCTTAACATATGATAACTTTGTTGAATCCTTAGTTCCTTCCAAGCAATTCTTCAAACAACTCAACTCAATCTACCATAACATAAGGAGATTCAAAATCAATGTTACGTAAAGGTTAAGCCCACAACTTAAACTAGTAGCTCATTTATGTAAGTTTGGTCAGCATATCCCCTGTAGAAATGGCCTCCTCCAATACCATATACCAGCAACGACAACCAGAGAAATACAATCAGCAGTTCAAAAACAACCTAACTACAATCTAGGACCCTTAGCTATTAGGAAATGAATTTATCAACCTTCAATTAAAAGCTTAAACAAATAAAGTATGTGTTTTCTTAACTATGAAGTACCTTGAAAAACTCAAACTACAAAAAAAAAGAGGCGATATAGCGATACTTACATTATAAGAATCGTTCTAATGTTATCGCTTCTTGATTTCGTACCCAGGATGTTAATCTTCTTTGAAACCCTAGAAGAGAGCTTAAGGATATGTTTATGGGTGTTATCTGGTCGTTTTCTATTGAAAAATGAAGAGAAAGACGGCCTAATGCCTATATATATCAACTTTTGAAAAGTCAAAGAGGAGCTAGCTTCGCACCCTAGCATTGGCCCATCTTCCGACGTGTATATCATTTTATTAGGATGTCATATGAATGAACGGTTAATGGCATTGGAAACTATATTCCAAGACCTTAAATTTAGTATATAATATGTACTAAAAAGACCTTATATAAAACACGAAATGTGTTGCTCAAAAAGCTTCAGTGACACACTTACTTGCACTTAAACAGTCTGCACAGCCTGCAAAACAGCAAATATCTCTCTACTTCGATGTCATATCAACAAACGGTTTAATGTGCTAGAAGATAGACTTGTAGATATTAATTTGACATGTGTATCATCCCATAATTCCATGTATATTGGGCGAAAAGATGACACGACCCAAATTCTCAATCTTAGGGATCGTGATGGTGCCTAACACTACACTTGCTAGGCAAGCCAATGTTAGAGTTCGATTAGCTATTTGACTTTGATTATCCATTTAAACATAATAAAAAATTATAAAATAAACTTAAGCTACTGACTTTCAATGAATAATTCCAAACATAAAATAATAAACACTTAAATAAACCGAGCCACGAACTAATTATATAAGTAACTCTAGAACTACCCCAGGGTCTGGTGTCACAATTCACAAACTACTAAAGAATACAACAAATAAAGGGCTGAAAAAAATAATGTAACTGTTCTGAATATAATAAAACAGTTTTATAAAAATAGGAGAAGACTCTCGAGATCTGGAAACGCCGGCAGATATACCTCGTGTCTCCGAATAAATGAATAGCCGCTCTAAATATCTCTATTGCTGGTCGATACCTGGATCTGCACAAAAGAGTGCAAAGTGTAGTATCAGTACAACCGACCCCATGTACTGAGTAAGTGCAGAGCCTAACCTCGACGAAGTAGTGATGAGGCTACGGCGGGGCATTAACAACATATAACCTATGACAATAATATATACAATAACGCAATAAAACAATTCTACACGAACAAGAAAAATATAACCGAGACAATAAATATAAAGCAAGAAGGAAATTTTAAACAAATAAATAAATAAATACTGCAACAACAATAAAATAACTCAGCCACCTTTTCTAGGCCTCAGCTATAACCAACTCTCAAATAATTTCATAGTTTTCAAACTCTAACTTTAAATAAAAATAGTGCCAAATTATAAAAAATAGTAATATAAAATGGTAGTTTTCAAATCATTGTTTTTCTTTGAAAATCATTAAAAATATAATTGTCCTCACTTATTGCTCCTTGTTGCGGTGTGCAACCCGATCCCACCAGACGTCTCATATCAATTTATTCACCCGTATCACGATCAATTTATTCACCCGTATCACAATCAATTATCCACCCTTATCACTGCCCCCTTATCACATCCCCCTTATCACAGCCCCTTGTCACTGCCCCCTTATCACTGCCTTTCAAGTCAAAGCCTCTCACAATATTTATGTCTCGACAAATTGTAAATAGAACAAGTTTCACTTTAAAATAATAGTAAAAGCAGAGTATGAAATAATGACAATAAAACAATGAGTGTTCCAGCCTTTATTTTATAAACAGTAAAGCAAGCATATTCTCCCTTATCATTGTCTTGTTGCGGCGTGCAACCCGATCCCACCTATTCACAATATCACAATCAATTATCCACCCTTATTACAGCCCTCTTATCACGGCCCCCTTATCACACCAATTTTGTTAATTCATAAAGAAATTTCACTGTTCATGACAAGTCTTTCACAACACTTTTAGTTCAACAAATTTCAAACAGAAAACAGTGTAGCTCGTAAGCTTCAACCAATATTATTTCACAATAAAACCAACTAGAATATATGTAAACAACGTAATGATGTCAACCCAACTCAGTCTCTATGTACCATGATAAAATCAAAAGAATAACCAACACTTTTAATACACTTGCCACAACCATTGGCAACAATCAATTGAAACCAAACAACCATGTAAACCTCAACAATCATAAAAAAGTTAAACTGCATTCCTCATCACTTCCTCAATATTATCAAAAATGAAACCAACAACCGCTCAACCATTTTGTACAACAAGGAATCCAGCTAAAACAACTAATATTCTTTCCAAAATAACCGCAACAATATCTAACAATAAAATAACAAGTCCAAGTAGTCATAGAAATAATAATGGACATAGAACAATTAAGACAAGAATCAATTAAGTTGGGAACGGGAAATGGATCATGCTTAACAGAAAAATTGGGTGGTGCATAGATACTCGTCACCTCACCTATACACCATGCCTATGCATTTCACATAGCACAAAAGTGAGGATTCCTATTCCCTCAAGTGAAAGTTATACCAAACATTTACCTCAATTTCGCAGGCACTGCTCAATTAGAGTTTTTCCTTTAGAATCTTGCTCTAATTTGCTCGAATGTAATCATAATAACTCAATATCATTAATTAAGGCTAAAAGAACTAAATTTATTAAAAATTACAATTTTTCCTAAGTTTTCTCAAAAAAAGTGAAAACCCGACCCCAGGCTCACTTGGTCTAAACTCGGGGTTCGGACCAAATTATGTTTACCCATTCACCCACGAATCCAAATATACAATTAGTTTCGAAATCCGGCCTCAATTCGAGGTAAACATTCGATTTTTACAAAGTTCCCTAATTTTACCCAAACCCTCAATTTTTACCATGAAAATTCTTAGTTTTTGATTTAAAAGTGATGAAAAACAATGGGTAATTGAAAGAGTAAAGTTTAGAATTGATTACCTATGACTTGTGGATGATATTCGGTGAAGAAATGAGTTCCTAGGGCTGTGGGGTTCGAAAATTTGAAGACGAAGAAGGCTGCCCGTTTAATATATATTTTTCTACCAGCTATTCTGCCTCGTTTCTCGTGCCAAACAATCTTGAAACTCAATTTTTATGTGTTCAATGGATTCCTTGTAAAATCCTAGTCAAGTTAAGATTTTGAATCACTCAATTTGGCCTTATAATGAATGAGATATGTAGGTTTAATATTTGCAAATAGTGCAGATTTTTAATACGCCGTCTGAGGCAATTTCGTAATTAACTTGAAAAATCTGGCAACCTTAGTAAAATTACCATAAAATCCTCAGACGATGTCCAAATTCGATGATTCTTTTTGCTACGGGTCCATAATTACGATACGGATCTAATACTTCATTCAAAATAGAAATCAGAGCTCGTTTGTTCAATATGATACTTTTTATGCTTGAAGAAACGACGTCGAAACATAAGAAAAAACGAGCGCAACACAACCCAAACCTATTTGAAACTCACCGAGCCCTTGGGGTTCTAAACCAATCATGCACGCAAGTCTAAAAGTATCATACGGACTTGCTCGTGCGATCAAATCATGAAACTAACATGTAAAACTATGAATTTAACCTCAAAACTCATCATTTTTCTCAAGAACACTTAACTTTCATTATTTCTCAACCGGACGTCCGAATCACGTCAAATAAACTCCGGTTCTCACCGAATTTCACAGATAGTATGCAACTACTATAAAAAATCTGTACCGGATTCCGAAACCAAAATACGGGCCCGATACCAGTGGTTTCAAACATTAATTCTTTTCTTTATTTCATTAATATTTCAGCAAAACAATTTCTTTCAAAAATTGATTTCTAAGGCTTGGGACCTCGGAATTCAATTTCGGGCATACACCCAAGTCCCATATTTTATTGCGGACCTCCCGGGATCGTCGAAACACAGATCCGAGTCCGTTTACTCAAAATATTGACTCAATTCAACTAAAACCAAATTTTTAATTCTAAAAATTATTATTACTTATATTTTAACATAAAAGCTTTCTGGTTTCATGCCCGGAGTGCGCACGCAAATCGAGATAGTTAAAATTAATATTTTTATGGCTAATAAGCCTAGAACGGAGTCTAAATTCATAAAATGACCCCTTGGGTCATCACAATCTCTACCTCTAAAACAAACGTTCGTCCTCGAACGGACATAGAAGATTACATGAATTTGCAAAAAAGTGTGGATATTTAGTCTGCATGTCCGACTCGGACTCCCAAGTGGCCGCCTCAATGGGCTGGCCTCTCCGCTGCACTCAAACTGAAGGATAACTCTCAGACCTCAATTGACGAACATGCCAGTCTAAAATAGCTACCGACTCCTCCTCATAAGTCAAATCGTTGTCTAATTTGACAGAACTGAAATCTAACACGTGGGACGAGTCACCATGAAGTCGAACAATCTCTCGAATATATAACTCAGCCAACCGCTCTGAAGTATAAGTACTCGCCACCGGAATGAAGTGTGATGATTTAGTCAGCTTATCCACAATAACCAAACTGCGTCAAATTTCCTCTCAGTCCGTGGGAGCCCAACAACGAAGTCCATAGTGATACACTCTCACTTCCACTCAGGAATCTCTATCTGCTGTAGCAAACCACCAGGTCTCTGATGTTCATACTTTACCTGCTGACAATTTAAGCAACGAGCCACATACGCCACAATGTCCTTTTTCATCCTTCTCCACCAATAATGCTGCCTCAAATCTTTGTACATTTTAGATGCTCCTGGGTGAATGGAATACATAGAACTGTGAGCCTCCTAAAGGATCAACTCACGAAGGCCATCAACATTTGGCACACATAACCAACCATGTATCCTCAAAACACCATCATCTCCAACTATAACATGCTTGGCATCACCGTGCCGAACTGTGTCCCTAAGAACATCCAAATGTGGGTTACCATCCTGCCGCTTCCGGATATGCTCGATTAGAGAAGACCGAGCGACTGTACGAGCTAGAACACTGCTGGGGAAAATATCCAACCTCACGAACTGATTAGCCAACGTGTGAATGTTAGAAGCTAACAGCCTCTCACCAACTAGAATATACACAACTCTGCCCATACTCACCGCCTCTATTTTCTTAATAGTTGTTCATAGCCAATTACGGAATTATCAACAACTTTACGTTAACAATAATCCCCTTCAACCTTCACAATACTGATGACGAGGTGCGATTCATGAAGACCTCATAATTATATACCCGGCTTAACGTGTCTCATTTAACGTCACATGGGCAGCACATACCTCGCAGGTCAAATCTCAATAATTCTGACACGGATTTGGAAAATTATACACAGTTAATAAATTAGTTTATTTATTTAATATTTTTAATATTACTTTTATTATTATTATTTATTCATTTATTATTATGATCATTATCATTATTTTATACATAAATTGTTGAATAAGCCTAACAGGCATGACTCCCTACCAGTACTATAGTAAAGTGTTAATTCACAAGGGAGACTTTAAACACAAGAATTTTCATCACAAGGACCTCGTCTCTACATAACTTGCACCGTGGCTCGTAGCCCAATTTAAACATACCAAATCATATCAAAATGCGAGGATCTTGCCCTCAGTTCTGAATCATAAGTAATACGCATATCGTGCGAATCGAAATATTCTATTTTCTTCTTTTAAATATTTTCCATTAAAATTACAACACATAATGATAGATATACCTATCTCCATAGAATTTCTCAATACAACATAAGTAGATTTTAGAGTTACGAAGCTCACCCGAGAATAGAGCATATTAGGAGGACTATCCTAGATACTCATAACCGAATCAAGTTAAGGAAATTGTTATTTTATAATAACTAGAGATTGTTCTTGTAATGGCACCATTTGATATAACGACCTCAGCCCTACCATAGAAAATATACCAACAGGCTGGGTCTCCACCTCTAGGAGTCTAACCACCACCTTCGACACGTAAGTTGAGTTGGAACTGCAATGGGGCACGTAGCCTGAGTGTTCTGATGAAATATGACTCTCCCAAGTCTAGGACAATTTCTATCACTAGCCGAAATGATGTATCAACCTGCCCTGAGTCGTCCAAAATTTTACAATCATATTTGAGTCCTTTAATTAGTTCGGGGACTCGCCCTCTGGCTATATGAAACAACGTAGGAGTATGATGGGCTACCTTATCGAACCCCATGGCATATTCTGACACTGTCATATGACCTGACGCAACCGTTCAAACCTTATGCGCCATGCAAAATGGAAAGTTCGAGAAACAAACTCTTTCAAAAGCATTTAAGAGAACTGAGTCAAGTAATTGATGTTGCATTGGCTGGTCACCCTCTTCGTAGGCTTGTCAAAAACACCGTAGCCAATTTCTTCTTTTACTATGCTAACTCAACACTGCTGAGCTACCCCTTCCATTCATATACTTTTCATTATTCTTTTGGGGTAACTCTCATGTCTATTGACACACAATGATCACAAAAGTAAAGCTCTACACAGATAATTCTTGGCACGAACCATATAGTCTAGAAGCTCGTCAATCACTGTACTCACTCTGGAGCACCCCAAAATCCGCAACTGTGACATCCACGCTGACTAGACCTGTCATGACCCAAAATCTATAGGTCGTGATGGCGCCGGACACCATTGTCAGGCAAGCCACCCCTCCATAATTTAAAATACTTTCCTGTTTAACATTTTCGAAATCGTTGCCTTTTCTGCATTTCATAATCAAAATGAATAAATTTTCGTGAATTAAACACAACCGGAAAACAACTTAGTTTAACAAGATAAATCTCATCACATCCCCAGAAACCGGTGACACTAGTACATGATAAACTTCTAAGAACTTATACAATTATACAACGCTTGTCCGAGGAACAAATTGGACAAGAACTATGAAGATAAAATGTAAATACATAGAAGGGGGACTCTACCAGCTGCGAAACGCCTCCGGATGGATGCAGCCCAAATAAGTATCCAAGTCAATCACTGTACTATAAAGGTACCTGTGCAACAAAATGCACAACAAGTGTAGTATGCGTACACAAACATATATGTACCCAATGAGTATCTCGTCTAATCTCGAAGAAGTAGTGACGAGAGGTCGACTTGACACTCACTAAGGTCCAACAATATAAGTAGGACAGAATATGATGAAAATGGTAGGCATGTAAAGGCAGTTAAACAGCAGATATATATATGTAAGGCACTGAAATCCGAGTAATTACTGAAAATAAGTAAATAAGTAATTTCTTCTTCATTTCTTCCCTCAAATATCAGCCAAGTCCTTATCCATGAAACCATGTTATCACTTTACGTCCCTAAATAAATTTAACAATTTAAGTCACAAGTGGTATATCATATATATATATATATATATATATATATATATATATATATGCCGAGGGTCGTTCGGCCCGAACCAACAATAAAATAAACTGTGTATTGTCGAGGATCGAACGACCTGTCCCATAAGTGCATTCTTTCAAATTAAATATAAAGCTTTCCTCGATCGTGAATCATACCTGCGACTCGAGTGTTGACTCTTACATGTACTGAATTATCATAAAGCTTCCCTCGATCGAGAATCATACCCGCGACTCGAGTGCTGACTCTTATATATATTGAATTATCATAAAGCTTCCCTCGATCGCGAATCATACCTTCGACTCGAGTGCTGACTCTTACATTTACTGAATTATCATAAAGCTTCCCTCGATCGCGAATCATACCTGCGACTCGAGTGCTGACTCTTATATATACTAAATTATCATAAAGCTTCAATTGATCGTGAATCATACCTGCGACTCGAGTGCTGAATCTTATGTTTATATATATACCGAATTATTCATAAGCTCAGTAGAGGCTATACTTTTAACAAGGATTAATT
>ML271475.1:483-23727 GCA_005239495.1 Nicotiana undulata | reverse complement strand
CTCAGTATGGTAGATTTCGATGTTATTTTGGGCATGGACTGGTTGTCGCCCCACTATGCTATTCTTGATTGTCACGCCAAGACCGTGACGCTGGCTATGCCAGGATTACCGAGGTTAGAATGGAGGGGTTCGCTAGAGTATACTCCTCGTCGTGTCATTTCTTTTCTTAAGGCTCAGCGGATGGTTGCAAAGGGGTGTGATGATTATTTGGCCTACGTGAGAGATGTTAGTGCCGACACCCCTACCGTGGATTCAGTCCCAGTTGTGAGGGATTACCCTGATGTTTTTCCAGCTGACCTTCCGCGTTTGCCGCCCGACAGAGACATTGACTTTAGCATTGATTTAATGCCTGGTACTCAGCCTATTTCCATTCCACCCTATCGCATGGCAGAGAAGAAGCCCAGATGCTCCGGTAAGGAGGTGTGAGCTACTAGCTTTGGAGGCACGGGAAGAGGTAGAGGGCGGCCAAAGAAGCATTGGGGAGAGGTGATAAGGCAGGACCGGCGAGACTTCAGATTTCCGAGGACATGACGCTTGATAAGAAGCTGTGGAGGTCGAGTATTAGGGTTGTAGGAACTGATAAGTGCAAGAACAGTAAGAAATGGAATAAACTGATGAACAATAACGCAAGCGAGAAAGAAAGAATTATATTGCTTTAATCTCTGTGAATGATGATCCTTACAAATGATTAGAACTCCTCTTTATATAGTAGAGGAATTCTACTTATGGTATAACTCTAATTACAGAAGGAAATCATATAATTAGCAATTAACCGTTTCTGATTTGATCCGTTCCGAGATTTACGCCATGATCCTCGATCAATCACAGATATCTCGCTCTTCCGTTACTAAGCTATCCCCGACGTTACTCGGAGTCTGTCTCCTTTGGCCTCGATTGATACAACCTCGATCTCGAAAGAAACTTCGATCTCGAACTCAATGCCTCAGCTCCATGATTTGGTCGAAGCTGACCTTCGACAAAACGTTCCAGTATCGATCAAATAGTAAAATCGGATGGCCCATATATATATAGAGAGAGAGAGAGAGCTAGCGGCTATAGTTATTTTTGGCTGCCAAGCTAAATGTGTTAAAAGCCCTATCTTTTTCAGCCAAAAGGGGGCCATTCTTTTGGACTTTGCTCTTGGGCTTTTGTTGGAGTTTACGAGTAGCCCATTGGAAGTATTATTTCGGGCCTTGGTTGTTTGTCATCGTAGGCCCAAAAACCTAGTTCCACTTTGAAAAGTATTTTCTGCTTTTCCTTACCCTTTGTTTGAAAAGTATTTTCGTAAAAGACTCGCATTGATACAAGCTAGCCTTTAAATCTATGAATCCATATGCACTTTATGCTTGGATTTTCTGCCTTGTACTGTCAGAAAATAGTTAATTTTAGTTATATTTTAAATCTATGAATTTAGAAAGTAATGTAAAAAATTTAAATCTTGAAATTTTGAACTGTAAAAATTGTAGTGGAGCCCATCTCATAGGTTCATCATAAGAAATATTTTTTAAGAATTTTTACACAAATAGTTGGTCATATTCATTATTTATTTTTGCTAGTCGTATATATACTTTATACATAATTATGCACATATATACATAAATTATGCATATATTATACCTCCACGGGCTATTTATAATTTAAGTGGTTGGATGAACGGCTATTAGGGTTAATTTTTCTATTTTTTCACACGCTTACTTAAGAGACTATTAAATTTGACTCGAAATATTTAATGGAGCCTTAGCTTCTTGAATTGGACATAAATCTCTTAGCTAAAATCAAATATTTTGACTCATGATCATATGAATATAATAATGTTGTCATTTTCACCACGTTGGAACCATCATTGTTATCGTCCCTAGAGACATTGTATGTGATCAAGATTTTGTTTAGTCTGACCAACAATCTAATAACCAATTTGTTCAAAGCCAAGAGTTTTCAATATTTTAAGAAATTTCCAAAATTGTTTGGTACAAGAATCTGCATTAGATACTATAAATAAATTAGCAGTTTAACAGGAGAAGATCAGTTTTAGGCATTATTACTAATGTTGTCTGCAATTTTGCAGCAATAATTAAGAAGTCTTTTTTGGGGACTGAAAACAAGCCAATCAAACGGAGGTTTCAAGAAAATGAAAAACAATTAAAGCCCATTTGGTTTAGTAATTAAAAATAGCTAATAAGCATTAATTAAGTGTTGAAAAATATTTTACAATGCTGAAAATAATTTTTGTAAATAAGCAGTTAAAGGATTAGGTATAAGCGTAAATAAGCCTGGCTCCTTCTTCTTTGTCAACGCTACTAAGGACCTATAGGTTTGCCCTGCCTGCGAATCGAAGCTCTTATCTCTCTAGCTCATGAATAAATCAGCCGCCGGAAAGGAATAGCCGGAATAGAATGAAGGAATGATTCAATCTTCCATCATTTCAGAGCCCCTCAATCGATAGGTCAAAGACAGAAAGATATAGTACCAGTGACATCTCTAATCTTTGAGAAAATCTTGGTCTTTTCCACATAACAGCGTCAACCAAAGACCAGAGCATCTTAGCAGACACTGGAGAGAAATCCATAGTAACTTCGTCGAACGAAGGACAACATATTTACCATAATTGATTTTTCCTTTGCGAAAAGGAAAATATAATTCTACCATATTTGGCTAGTCCTTTTTCTTGTAGGAAAATGTTTGGGCTTATATAAATTGAGGATTCTCCATTCTCATTCGGTAGCATCCACAATGTAGTCATAAGGGGTTTGGAAGTCTTGTTTAGGGGGAGAACTTTAAGGGACAAGTGTTAGTGTGTCACTTATGTTTGCCTCTTCGTGAGGTTGTTCTCTCGATATTTTGTACTCTTTTATATAGTGGATTGCTCATCTCCGCTGTAAACGTAGGTCAATTGACCGAACCACCCTAGATGTTTGTGTCTCTTTTGGTGTATTTCGCTTCTGTTGTCTGATTTATCGTTGTTCAAGGTTTTGCTTTACTAGCTTCCGCATGACACTTGATTTTTCGGTTGTATCAAGTCCATACCTATGCCCTTTTTACTTAAATATCATGATATTATCCACGGGAGAGTTCGAAATTGTGACGTGAGTCTAACCTCATTACGTGTAGCACTCTTACCTCTAGACCAAAATTATGTAGGGTTCTTTTGTGTCTCATTGTAATATGGAGTTTATGAAATTTAAGGACCTTTTAATATATTTTGATTTTAAGCCACAAAATTCTTTGGGTCGTCCCTAATACTTAGAAAAATATATTACGGATAAATAGTAATATTTTGTCAAACCAAAAGTGCTTAATTATAAGTTGATAAGTTGAGGGTGACCAACTCATGATTCGTTAACTTATTTTGGCTTATAAATATTGTTCCTTAAAAACATAGTTCAACTTTTTCAATTAATATTAGTCTTTAATAACTAGTTGTTATTGTAGATATTCTCCTACTATATGGAGTAATTAATTCAGCATTTTTTAATATTAGTTTTTTTTTCTAGTTAGTTTGACTATTGACAATCTGCAGTAAACATGGATCCACGTCCTTTACGTTGAATGCATGCATGTATACATGGTGATTAGGGCAACATGTAAGTGACATTTAATTTGATACTTATATCTTTCTTTCTATCATTAAATAATGAGTCGAGACAAAGGCACTGAGCTAAGGAAAACTTAGTTCCAACTAGTTCGAATTTGCGTTGGAAAGTTTCACTTAGAGAGGTAAAATATTTTTTATAAATGGCGAGTTTAAGATTCAAATCCGAAACTTCTACTTAAAGATAGAATAGTACTTACCATTTTACCATAATTTTTAAATTTGATGATGCAAAGTCAGATATTACTCACTTAACAATCCCTAAAATTTACTTCAACAAAGATCTAATCCTTTAACAGATAAAACGTAGAATTGCAGATCCTTTCCGGCCTCGGCCAATCGTTTTATACGTAGGGAAATTCTTATAAGATGCTGCATATGATTTAGTTTGATTTATGCCCTCTTTTACAGCTTGTTTGGATTAGTTACTGTATACCCATAAAAATGTACAGTTGAATTTAAAGCGTGATTTATAGACAAGCGAATAAATTTGATCCCAAAAAAATAAATTATAAGTTAATTAAAATACAAGACTTAACGTTGAAATCGAGATTGAATAGCAGATAGCTTGGTTCCGAGCAAGGCTTCCGAAGGCAGCGATAAGAATAACGACAGACAAGAAATAAAGTATAAGTTTGTCAGATTTTTTTTTTTGCCCTAGAATAATTGTTGAAGCCACTATTTATAGTTATACCTAGGGAACTGTAACGACCCGATCGGTCGTTCTGAGAGTTTTATCCATGTTTCCCCTGTTTCTGCTTCATTATATGTTGTTCAGCTCTATTATGTTGTGTTAGGTTGGTTGGCTCGGGTTCGTAGCGATTTTGGAGAGAAATGAGACACTTAGTCTCTTAAGTTGGTTATTTAGTTGGAAAAGTCAACAGTAAGTTGACTTATGGGTGAATGGTCTCGGAATTGGGTTTTTATGGCTCGGATAGCTTTGTTATATGATTTTGGACTTAGGAGTGAGTTCAGAATGTTATTCGGAGGTCCGTGGTAGAATTAGGCTTGAATTGGCGAAATTGGATATTTGGTGATTTTTGGTCGGCAATGGGAACTTTGAAATCGGAGTCGGAATGAAATTCCGAGAGTTGGAGTAGGTTTGTAGTGTCATTTGTGACGTGTGTGCAAATTTGAGGTCATTCGGACGAGGTTTGATAGGTTTCGGCATCGGTTGTGAAAGTTTGAGGTTTCGAGTCCATTAAGCTTGAATTGGTATGCGATATGTTCTTGTTATTGTTTGATGTGATTCGAGAGATCGATTGAGTTGGTATGGTATTTTAGGACTTGATGTCACATTTGGTTGAGGTTCTCGAGGCCTCGGGTGTGTTTCAGGTGAGTTTTGAGCGAGTTCGGGCATTACCGGAACTCAGGCATGGTTCTGGTGCTTAAATTTCGCTGAGGGCGAAGTAATTTCCGTTGAGGCGGAGGAATTTCCACTGAGGGCGCAATTTGGGGCGCTGACGCGCTCCAGGGCATGATCTGCAGATTCACTGGTCTGATTTTGAGAGCCTATATCGTTTGATCTAGAAGGAATTTTGAGATGATTCAAAACAAAAGTTGTAGCCCTTCATGTCTAGTTTCTATAAAGCTAAAGAAATCATCATTTGGACATCTCTAGAGAAAGTTATGGCCAAAATACTGAAGCTTGTCACTGCAGCCTCCAGAAGCGCGGACAACGCTAATTTTTCGCGACCGCGGAGGTTGGTTTCGCGGCCGCGCCTGGAATTCCGCGGTCAGCGCAATGGAGATCAGAGAATGCACTATATAAACGGATTTTAGGGCATTATTTCAAATTTTGGACCTAGGGAGCTCAGTTTGTGGCGATTGTTCGAGGGTTTTTCAAGAAATACATCGGGGTAAGTGATTCTAACTCGGATTTGGTTAATATACATGAATATATCAATTATTTCATCATTTGATTAGTACTTTGAGGTAGAAATTTGGAAAAATTGTAGAAACTTCATAAAATGAATTTTTGGGATTTGAACATCGATTGGAGTCGAATTTGAATGAAACTAGTATGGATGGACTCGGGAGTGAATGGGTTTCCTAATTTTGTGAATTTCCTCGGATTTCGAGATGTGGGCCCGGGGCCGGGTTTGACCAATTTTGGGATTTGTGGTTTAATTTGATAATTTTCATATGGGATTCATTCCTTTAGCGTATATTGATGATAATATACTGATTTTTGATAGATTTAGAGCATTTGGAGGCCGAATCGAGGGGCAAGAGCATCGCGGGCTAAAGTTTTGTACGGTTTGAGGTAAGTGATGACTGTAAATCTTGTCCTGAGGGTATGAAATCCCGGACTTCGCATTGTATCACTATTTTGGAGTGGCGCACATGCTAGATGACGAATGTGTGGCGTACACTGTTAGGGGATTGTGACTTGGTCCGTCCTGTAGCAACTATTGAGTTGCGTATTTGATAATAAATCATATGATGTTTCATGTTTTAAAGATTATTACTATGCTTTGGGCTGAATGTCGTATTTGGGCCTCATGCCAAGTGTTTGGACCCCTTAGGGGCTTTTTACTGATATTTCCTCAATGTGTTGATTTAAAATTTACACTCAGTCATTCTATAGTTAACTGTTTTCGAAACTCAGTTTCATTTATACTAATTGATGCATAAAATGATATTTTTGGTCGAGTACCCCGTTTTATTGATAGCCCGAGTGGCTTGAGAGGTTTCTAACTAAGTGAGGCCGAGGGCCTATGTTGTGAGGATATTATGGGATCGTATTGCGTGACGCAACATATTACACTGTATATGACATATGAGAGGCCGAGAGCCTGAATGATTATGCCACGAGATGACTTGTTATCGAGCTTGGGTTGTAGGAGCCCCTCCGAAGTCTGTACACCACTAGTGTGATGACCCAAAGGGTCATCTTATGAATTAAGATACTATTCTGGGCTCATTAGCCTTTAAAAAGACTAATTTTAATTACCTCGATTTGCATGCACAGTCCGGCGTGAATCCATACAAGCTTTTATGTGAAAATATGAGAAATAATAATTTTTGGAATTTAAAATATGCTTTTAGTTGACTTTTGTATTTTGAGTAAATGGACCCGGATCTGTTTTCCGACGATTCCGTGAGGTCCGCAGAATAATATGGGACTTGGGCGTATGTCCGGAGTTGATTTCTGAGGTCCCTCGCTTTAAGAATCAATTTTTGAAGAAAATTATTTTGCTGGATTTTTAATGAAACAAAGAAATGAATTAATGTTTGAAACCGTTGGTATTGGGCCCATATTTTGGTTCCGGAGCCCGGTACAGGTTTGTTATAATGTTTAAGTCCTATCTATGAAATATGGTGAGAATCGGAGTTGATTTGACATGATGCGAACGTCCGGTTGAGAAATAGTGAAATGGAAGTGTTCTTGAGAAAAATCATGAGTTTTGAGGTTAAATTCATATGTTTAGGTATTATTTTTATGATTTGATCGCACGAGCAAATCCATATGATGTTTTTAGACTCGCGTGCATGTTTGGTTTAGATCCTCGAGGGCTCGGGTTAGTTTCGGGTAGGCTTCGGGATGTTTTTAACTTGTAAAAAAATCTGTTGTCATAACAGTTTCTGGTGCACTGGTGCTCCATGATTTTTCTTCTTCAAAAAAAAATTACCGCAACCATAACCTATTAAAATACCAACACCTCCCTTCACATAACCAACTCGGGCATCAGCCATTTGTTTTTTCATATTTTCAAACTAAAAAGACCTAGAGGCGATTTTCTTCACACAAGTTCATCCCAAAAGTGTTGGTAAACGATTTTAAACTATTCTCTTTCAATTACCCAATGTTTTTCATCACTTTCCAATCAAAAATCAAGGGTTTTAATGGTAGAAATTGGGGGTTTAAGTAGAATTAGAGAATTTTGTCAAAATCAAATTTTGACCTCGAATGCTCGGGCTCAGGGATGAATGGGTAAACGGAATTTGGTCTGAACCCCGAGTTTGGACCATGCGGGCCCGGGGTCGATTTTTGACTTTTTGAGAAAACTTAGGAAAACCATAGTCTGGCATTAAAGTTAGTTCCTTTAGCACAAGTTAATAATATTGAACTAATTATGATTAGATTCGAGTGAGTTGAAGGCCAATTCTAAAGGAAAAGTTGTGCTTGAGCAGTGAGTGGCCTGCGAATTCAAGGTAAGAGCTTGGTTTAACCTTGACTTGAGGGAATAGGAATCCCCAACTTAAATGCTATGTGAATTTTCATGTGTATGGTGTTAGGTGAGGTGACGAGTATCTATGCACCACCAAATTACTTGATGAACATGATCCCTTCCCCGTTTCCAATTTAATTGATCCCTGGTTTAAATGTTTTATGACCATTGATGCCTTCATGTCTATTTGGTTTCTTCAATATGTTGTAAGTATTGTTTCAAGTATTTTGGAAGTGGTGGTTGTTCCCTTGGTTTCATTGTGATACATAAAAGAGTGAGCTGGTTGACAGTGTTTTACTATATATTTCGGTTGGGTTTATTGTGAAATGATGATTGACGAAGTTTATGAGTAGTACAACTTCCTGTTTACAATTGTTGAGACAAAAATATTATGAAAGGCTTTGACCTGAATTGTGAAATTTTTTATAAATAAAGTGATGTGATTGTCTGGTGGGAGCGGGTTGCACGCCGCAACAAGGAGTGATAAGGGTGGACAAGTGGGATCGGGTTGCACGCCGCAACAGGAGAAATAAGGGTGATATATATAGGGAGGCGCAATAAGGGTGGACAAGTGGGAGCGGGTTGCGCGCCGAAACAAAGAGCAATAAGGGAGGACATTTATGTTTTACTGATTTCAATCACAAAGATTTGAAAACTTATTGTTTTACTCTATTGTTTCTCATATTATGCACTTACGGTTATTTTAAAGTGAATTATTTTGAAAGTTGGAAGCTTATGTGAGAATTGGTTATAGTTGAGACCTGGAAAAGGTGGCTGAGTGATTTTATTTATTGTTACAGATTATTGTTTAGTTTAGTTTAGAATTTCTTTCTTGCTTTATTATACATTGTTCACAGGTTACATTTTAAATTCCCCGTCATAGCCTCTTCACTACTTCGTCGAGGTTAGGCTCGGCACTTACTCAGTATATGGGGTCGATTGTACTGATACTACACTCTGAACTTCTTGTGCAGATCCAGGTACCGGCCAGATCTAGGTGAAAGTAGTAGCTGATATCATTCGCACGGAGACACGAGGCAGATCTGCTAGCGTCCGCAGATTCCTGGAGTCTTTCCTTTATTATTTAGATACTGTTTTATTTCATACAAAACAGAGATACATTTCTTTCAGTCCAATTATTTGTAGTATTCTTGAGGTTGGACAAGTTTACCAAACTATTCCTACTCCATTTTAGTGGTACATCTTTTGAGGACCCAGATGATTTTCTTGACCGCTGCTATGAAGTATTGCAGAACATGGGAATAGTTAAAAGTAATGGGGTTGATTATATGAGCTGTGAAGTTTAACATTGTGGATTATCTGGCATTGTGACCTGTGACTTCGTGCCAAGTGGGGAAGTCCACTGTCAAGGATTTGATTGTGGGGTCACGAGTTATATCGATTTTGGCTTGGTATGTATAAGGCCTGAGATTTTGAAAGAGATAAAGCTGGGACTTGCGGTATGTTTGCCTCCTTAATAATCGTATACCTCAGTACCAAAGGATTTATATAAACAACTTTAAATCTACAGAAGGTCTACTCAGCGTGGAAGTCACGGCTGCGGATTTTGGGGTGCTTCGGAGGGAGTACAGTGGTTGACGAGCTTCTAGACTATATGGTTTGTGCCAAGATTTATCTGTATAGAGCTCTACTTTTGTGATCGTTGTGCATCAATAGGTATGAGAGCTACCCCAAAGAATAACGAAGAGTATATGAATAAATGGGGTAGCTCAGCAGTGTTGGGTCAACATAGTAAAAGAAGAAATTGGCCACCGGTGTTTGTCGTAAGCGTACGAAGAGGGCGACCAGCCATTGCAACGCAAACTACTTGGATCAATTCTCACTATTGATAGAATTTGTTTCTCGAACTCTCCAAAATGCATGGCGCATAGGGTTTGGACGATGGCGTCAGGTCACTATGACGGTGTCAGAATATTCCATCAAGTTCGATAAGTTACCTACTTCGGTTCATATAGCCAGAGAGCAAGTCCACAGACTCATTAAAGGACTCAATTATGATCGTAAAATTTGTACGACTTAGGGCAGGTTGATACTTCATTTCGGCTAGTGGTAGAAATTGCCTAGATGTTAGAGTGTGTCCGGGATGAGGAAAAGAGAAAGCTAAGGAGACTTAGAGGTCTCGAGGTTCTAAAAGGCAATGGATTCTACTTTGTAAGAACAAATTATTATGGTAGGGGCTCGGGCAACCGGCCAGCCCAGTCCATATATCTGATTACTCGGGTTACTCCGATGGGTTCTTTTAATGCACCACCGCTATGAGATTCTTACAACGGTTATTCCAGTTATTTGGCATAAACTTGGTATGAGCAGCCGAATTATTTCATCAGAGCACTCAGGCTACGTGCCTTGATGCAGTTACAACTCAACTTACATGACCAGCTAGGTGAAGGGGTCGGAATGTCGAAGGTGGAGTCCCAGCCTGTTGATATATTTTTTATGGTATGGCTGAGGTCGCTACACCAGATGGTGTCATTACAAGTACAATCTCTAGTTATTATAAAGTGACAATTTCCTTAACTTGATTCGGTTATGAGTAACTAGGAAAGTCATCCTAATATGCTCCACTAATGGGTGAGCTTCGTAACCCTGAAATCTTATGTGAGTACTCATGTTGGGAGATTGTATGGAGATAGCTATGTCTACCATTACGTGTTGTAATTTTGTTTAACAGAAAATATTTAAAAGAAGAAAATGGAATGTTTCAATTGGCACGATGTGCATACTACTTGTGATTCGGAACTGAGGACGAGATCCTCGCATTTTATTATGATTTGGTATGTTTAAATCGGGTTACGAGCCGCGGTGGAAGTTATATAAGGACGAGATCCTTGTGATGAAAATTCTTGTGTTTAAATTCTCCCTTGTGAAATTAAAAATTTGTACTATAGTACCAATATGGATTCATGCATGTTAGGTTTATTTGAAATTTTTTGTATAAAATTATCTGTGCATAATTTGCCAAATTCATGTTATAACTATTGAGCTTTAACCTACGAGGTAGGTGCCCTCCCATGTGGCGTTAAAGGAGACACGTTAATTCGGGTAAATAATTATGACGTATTCATGCATCGCATCTCGTTATCAGTATTATGAAGGGTTGAAAGGGGATTATTGTTACGTGATGTTATTTGATGATTCTGTAATTGATTATGAACAACTATTAAGATCATATTGAACCAAAAGGGTGTTCCATTCAAATATTCGGACGAGTGTGGGTTGAACTTTCAGAATCTCAAGATTGCTTTGACTACGGCGCCAGTGTTGGTGTCTCCCACATGTTCAGGATTGTGCACGGTGTATTGTGGTGCATCTCGTATTGGATTAGGTGCAGTATTAATGCATGATGGCAAGGTGATTGCATATGCATCTCGATAGTTGAAGGTTCATGAGAAGAATTATCCTGTCCACGACTTAGAGTTGGCAGCTATTGTTCACGCATTGAAGATTTGGAGGCACTATCTTTGTGGCATGCCGTGTGAGGTTTTCACGGATCATCGCAGCCTTCAGTATTTGTTCAAGCAAAAGGATCTCAATTTGAGGCAGAGGAGATGGTTAGAGTTATTGAAAGACTATGACGTCACTATATTGTACCATCCGGGGAAGGCCAATATGGTGGACGATGCATTGAGTAGGAAGGTAGTGAGTATGGGCAGCCTTGCGTTCATTCCAGCCGGTGAGAGGCCACTAGCTTCAGACATTCAGACTTTGGCTAATCGGTTTGTGAGGTTAGACATTTTGGAGCCCAGCCGTGTTTTATCTTGTACAGTCGCTCGGTCTTCCTTATTCGAGTGTATTGGAGATCGACAGAATGATGACCCTCACTTGATGGTCCTTAGGGACACAGTTCGGCACGATGGTTCCAAGAAAGTTACAGTTGGAGATGACAGTGTTTTGAGAATGAAGGGTCGTATATGTGTGCCTAATGTTGATGGCCTTCGTGAGTTGATCCTTGAGAAGGCTCACAGTTCTAAGTATTTTATTCACCCGGGCGCTGCCAAGATGTACTAGGACCTGGGACATCCCTATTGGTGGAGAAGGATGAAAAAGGACATTGTTGCTTATATGGCTCGTTGCTTGAATTGTCAGCATGTGAAATATGAACATCAGAGACCTGGTGGTTTACTTCGAAAGTTAGAAATTCCCGAGTGGAAGTGGGAGCGTGTCACTATGGACTTCGTTGTTGGACTCCCACGGACTCAGAGGAAGTTCGACGCATTTTGGGTCGTTGTGGATAGGCTGACTAAATCAGCACATTTCACTTTGGTGGAAAGTACTTATACCTCGGAGCGGTTGGCAGAGATATATATTCGAGAGATCGTTCGCCTTCACGGTGTTCCATGTCTATCATTTCTGGTCGAGGTACGCAGTTTACCTCGCACTTTTGGAGCACAGTTCAACGTGAGTTGGGTACACGGGTTGAGTTGAGCACAACACTCCATCCGCAGATGGACGGGCAGTCCGAGCATACTATTTAGATCTTAGAGGATATGTTTTGCGCCTGTGTTATTGACTTTGGATGTTCTTGGGATCAATTCTTGCCGTTAGCAGAGTTTGCCTACAATAATAGCTACCAGTCAATCATTCAGATAGCTCCCTATGAGGCATTATATGGTAGACGGTGTAGATCGCCAATTGGATGGTTTGAGCCGGGAGAGGCTCGGTTATTGGGTACAGACTTAGTTAAGGAGGCCTTGGACAAGGTCAAGATTATACAGGATCGTCTTCGTGCATCTCAGTCTAGGCAAAAGAGTTATGCCGACCGTAAGGTTCTTGATGTGGCATTCATGGTTGGAGAGAGGGTGTTACTTCAGGTTTCTCCCATGAAGGGTGTTATGAGACTTGGGAAGAAGGGCAAGTTGAGCCCTAGGTATATCAGGCCATTTGAGATTCTCGAGAGAGTGGGGGAGGTAGCTTATAGATTTGCATTGCCTCCAGGGTTATCCTTAGTTCATCCGGTATTCCATGTATCTATACTTCGGAAATATCATGGTGACCCATCCCACGTCTTAGATTTCAACTATGTCCAATTGGACAAAGATTTGACTTATGAGGAGGAGTCGGTAGCCATTTTAGACCAGCAGGTTCGTTAGTTGAGATAAAAGAGTTACCCTTCAGTTTGAGTGTAGTGGAGAGGTCAGCCTGTTGAGGCAGCTACTTGGGAGTCCGAGTCGGACATGCGGAGTAGATATCCCCACTTGTTTGCCAGTTCAGGTAATTTTATATGTCCGTTCGAGGAAGAACATTTGTTTTTGAGATGGAGATATTGATGACCCAAAGGGTCATCCTATGAATAAAGATACTACTCTGGGCTCATTAGCCTTAAAATAGACTAATTTTAATTACCTCGATTTGCATGCGCAGTCCGGGCGTGAATCCGGAAAAGCTTTTATGTGAAAATATGAGAAATAACAATTTTTGGAAGTTAAAATATGGTTTTAGTTGACTTTGGTGAACATTTTGAGTAAATGGACTCGGATTCGTGTTCCGACGATCCCGGGAGGTCCGCAATAAAATATGGAACTTGGGCGTATGTCCGGATTTGATTTCCGAGGTCCCTCACTTTAGAAATAAATTTTTGAAGAAAATTATTTTGCTGGATTTTTAATAAAATAAAGAAATGAATTAATGTTTGAAACCGTTAGTATCAGGCCCGTATTTTGGTTCAGGAGCCCGGTACAGATTTGTTATAATATTTAAGTCCTATCTGTGAAATTTGGTGAGAATCGGAGTTGATTTGACATGATTCGAACGTCCGGTTGAGAAATAGTGAAATGGAAGTGTTCTTGAGAAAAATTATGAGTTTTGAGGTTAAATTCATAGTTTTAGGTATTATTTTTGTTATTTGATCGCACGAACAAGTCCGTATGATGTTTTTAGACTCGCGTGCATGTTTGGTATACAGCCCCGAGGGCTCGGGTGAGTTTCGGATAGGCTTCGAGATGTTTTTAACTAGTAAATAAATCTGTTGTCATATCACTTTCTGGTGCACTGGTGCTGCATGCTTTTTCTTCTTCAAAAAAAAAATTGCAGCAACCATAACCTATTAAAACACCAACACCTCCCTTCACATAACCAACTCGGGCAGCAACCATTTATTTTTCATATTTTCGAACTAAAAATACCTAGAGGCGATTTTATTCACATAAGTTCATCCACAAAGTGTTGGCAAACGACTCTAAACTATTCTCTTTCAATTACCTAATGTTTTTCATCACTTTTCAATCAAAAATCAAGGGTTTTTACGGTAGAAATTGGGGGTTTGGGTAGAATTAGAGAATTTTGTAAAAATCAAATTTTGACCTCGAATTGGGGTCGGATTTCAAAACTAATTGCATGCTCGGGCTCGGGGGTGAATGGGTAAACGGAATTTGATCTGAACCCCGAGTTTGGACAAAGCGGGCCTGGAGTCAGTTTTTAACTTTTTGAGAAAACTTAGGAAAACCATAGTTTGGCATTAAAGTTAGTCCCTTTAGATCTAATTAATAACATTGAACTAATTATGATTAGATTCGAGTGAGTTGAAGACCAATTCTAAAGGAAAAGTTATGCTTGAGCAGTGAGTGGCCTGCGAATTCAAGGTAATTGCTTGGTTTAACCTTGACTTGAGGGAATAGGAATCCCCAACTTAAATGCTATGTGAATTTGCATGTGTTTGGTGTATAGGTGAGGTGACGAGTATATATGCACCACCAAATTACTTGATGAACATGATCCCTTCCCCGTTTCCAATTTAATTGATCCTCGGTTTAAATGTTTTATGATCATTGATGCCTTCATGTCTATTTTGGTTTCTTCAATTTGTTGTAAGTATTGTTTCAAGTATTTTGGAAGTGTTGGTTGTTCCCTTGGTTTCATTGTGATACATAATAGAGTGAACTGGTTGACAGTGTTTTACTATAAATTTAGTAGGGTTTACTGTGAAATGATGATTGATGAAGTTTATGAGTAGTACAACTTTCTGTTTACAATTGTTGAGACAAAAATATTGTAAAAGGCTTTGACCTGAATTGTGAAATCTTTTATAAATAAAGTGATGTGATTTTCTGGTGGGAGCGGGTTGCACACTGCAACAAGGAGTGATAAGAGTGGACAGGTAGGATCGGGTTGCACGCCGCAACAGGAGAAATAAGGGTGCTATGTATAGATAGGAGCAATACGGGTGGACAGGTGGGAGCGGGTTACGTGCCGCAACAAGGAGAAATAAGGGAGGACACTTATTTTTTTACTCTACTATTTCTCATATTATGCACTTACGATTATTTTAAAGTGAAATTTTTGGAAAGTTGGAATATTATGTGAGAATTGGTTATAGCTGAGACCTGGAAAAGGTGGCTAAGTGATTTTATTTATTGCTGCAAATTATTGTTTTGTTTTGTTTATAATTTCCTTCTTGCTTTATTATACATTGCTCACAGGTTACATTTTAAATTCCCCGCAGTAGTCTCGTCACTACTTCATCGAGGTTAGGCTCGGCAATTACACAGTACATGGGGTCGGTTGTACTGATACAACACTCAGCACTTCTTGTGAAGATCCAGGTACCGGCCAGAGCTAGGTGAACGTAGTAGCTAATATCATTTGCACGGAGACACCATGTAGATCTGCTGGCTTCCGCAGATTCCTGGAGTTTTCCCTTTATTATTTAGATACTGTTTTAGTTAATTCAAAACAGAGATACATTTCTTTCAGTCCAATTATTTTTTGTATTCTTTAGTAGTTCGTGAATTGGAATTTGTTGACCCAAGTCACTGCATGGTTTTGAAGATTGACAAATGTCTACCAAGTTGAACCAGGTCCATCAGGCTATCATAGTGAAACAGACTCATTGGCATGCGAAGAGTCCATGCGTAGGAGATAACAAGTTATGTGAATTATCTGGGAACTAAGAGGTTGTCTCCTAAAGCAAAAAGGTTGCAAATTGATAAGAGGTTAGAGTTTGAATTCAGCATGGATAGTAACAAAGGAAGGAAGTTGAGTTTAATACAAACTCTTCCACTAAGGAAGAGTTGCATTAGAACTTAACAACATATCTCAACTACTGGCGCTATATAATGTTAAAGTATTCCTACTGAAGAATTGATCGCACAAAGGCAGAAGTGAAACAAGAATTAAAAGCAAAATTCCCAGAGATATTTTGCAAGCATAATCCTTGTGCGACACAAAGGCTACTAACCAGCTAGAAGAACCAGTTCCATCTGTTTGTTTATTGAGTCTAGTTGGTTGTAGTAGGTGATTTAATATTGTATCTTTTCAGCTTTCTTAGAAGCAATTGTAATAGGTACACATTGTTCAAGTTAGAGTTAACTTGAATCTTGTCTCAATTAGCTCTAGGCTAGGTTGCTACAAAGGGATTAGAGTTAGTCCTAGGTTTACAAAAAAGTTTATTTTGTAAATGTTGTTTGGCTCAGAGTTGTAGTGAAGAGTTTATGAAAATCCTACAGAGGAGTAGGTTGTGGTTATTTCACCTTTTGAGCTAGGTGTTTTCCACGTAAAAATTTCTGTGTTTTTACTTTACCGCATTTATTATTATGCATCATTAGAAGTTGGAGCACCAAGAAGAACTAGGTTCTTCTAGTAAGAAAGTACTCGAAAAATTAGACACCACATGAATCACCCCCCCCCCTTGTGTGGTATTGAAGTATAAAACAACAATTGGTATCCTTATGTTATTCAGCTCTTGGACAGAGTTGTAAATGGAACCAAAGCACATGTTATTCCTTATGGATTTATTCTGATGGTTGTGCTTTCCCACTTTGAGGTTCCTGTGAAGAAAGCTGAGATGGCTAATGCTAAGGATTATTTTGGGAAGAACACTTTGATGACCTGTGATTATATTGTCAGTGTTCCGGAAGATGAACCTGGTTCATCTAGGAAGCAACCAGTCAATAGCAAAGTAAGGTCATTGGTGCAGGAAGGAGAGATAAAGGATGAGGAAATCCTTAAATTGAAATCTCGCCTTCATGAGGTGGAAGCTGAGCGGGATGCTCTCAGAGTTGAACTAGCAAAAGAGAAGGAGAAAAATGAAGGTGTTCTTCAACAAATTCTTTCTCTCCTTCAAGCCAAGAATCCAACCTCATATGCACCTACCCAACCTTAGGATGTCCAGAGCCACCAAAACCCCATCTATGACCCAGTCCGGGATTTGTTCTGTTTCTGTTTTTTTTGTTTTGCTCATGGTTATGACTTTTTTAGTTCTTTTTGTGTATGGTGTTTGATTACTGACTAATCAATGAATTCTTCTTTTGTTTTGTTATTGACTTGTCTCAATTTCTTACGTAGCTTACATTTATTGGTTTCTTTTGATGATTAAATCATGTTTGCACCTGCATTTGCCTCAATGGCCATGAGTAATTTTTAACAAATTCTGGTAAGTTTATCATTTTGCAACTTTTCGATGATGCCAAAAGGGGAAAGATGTGTGCTTTTCAAAATTTTCACAAGTGATATTTATAACCTAATGAACCTGGTTTCTCTATGATAAATGCTTAAAACCATACAAAGTGTTTGAAAATTATACAGGATTAAGCACATGCTTTGTCATCATAAAAAAAGGGGAATTTGTTGACCCAAGTCTCTGCATGGTTTTGAAGATTGACAAATGTCTACCAAGTTGAACCAGGTCCATCAAGCTATCATAGTGAAATAGAGTCATTGGCACGCGAAGAGTCCATGCGTAGGAGATAACAAGTTATGTGAATTATCTGGGAACTAAGAGATTGTCTCCTAAAGCGAAAAGGTTGCAAATTGATAAGAGGTTAGAGTTTGAATTCAGCAAGGATAGTATTAAAGGAAGAAAGTTGAGTTTAATACAAACTCTTCCACCAAGGAAGAGTTGCATTAGAATTGAACAACATATCTCAACTACTGGCACTATATAATGTTGAAGTATTCCTACTGAAGAATTGATCGCACAAAGGCAGAAGTGAAAAGAGAATTGATAGAAAAATTCCCAGAGATATTTTGCAAGCAGAATCCTTGTGCGACACAAAGGCTACTGACCAGCTAGAAGAACCAGTTCCATTTGTTTTTTTATTGAGTCTAGTTGGTTGTAGTAGGTGATTTAATATTGTATCTTTTCAGCTTTCTTAGAAGCAATTGTAATAGGTACACACTTTTCAAGTTAGAGTTAACTTGAAGCTTGTTGCAATTAGCTAGAGGCTAGATTGCTACAAAGGGATTAGAGTTAGTCCTAGGTTTACAAAAGAGTTTATTTTGTAAATGTTGTTTGGCTCAAAGTTGTAGTGAAGAGTTTGTGAATCCTACTGAGGAGTAGGTCGTGGTTTTTTCACCTTTTGAGCCAGGTGTTTTCCACGTAAAAATTTCTGTGTTTTTACTTTACTGCATTTATTATTCCGCACCAGTAGAAGTTGAAACACCAAGAAGAACTAGGTTCTTCTAGTAAGACTGTACTCGAAATATTGGACACCACACAAATCAACCCCCTCCCCTTCTTGTGTGGTATTGAAGTATAAAACAACAATCGGTATCCTTATGTTATTCAGCTCTTGGACAAAGTTGTAAATGGAACCAAAGCACATGCTATTCCTTATGGCTTTATTCTGACGGTTGTGCTTGCCCACTTTGAGGTTCCTGTGAAGATAGCTGAGATGGCTAATGCTAAGAATTATTTTAGGAAGAACACTATGTTGACCTGTGATTATATTGTCAGTGTTTCGGAAGATGAACCTGGTTCATCTAGGATGCAGCCAGTCAATAGCAAAGTAAGGTCATTGGTGCACGAAGGAGAGATGAAGGATGAGGAGATCCTTAGATTAAAATCTCACCTTCATGAGGTGGAAGCTGAGCGGGATGCTCTCAGAGTTGAACTATCAAAAGAGAAGGAGAAAAATGAAGGTGTTCTTCAACAAATGCTTTCTCTCCTTCAAGCCAATAACCCAACCTCATCTGCACCTACTCAACCTTAGGATGTCCAGAGCCACCAAAACCCCATCTATGACCCAGTCCGGGATTTGCTCTGTTTCTGTTTTTTTTTGTTTTGCTCATGGTTATGACTTTTTTAGTTCTTTTTGTGTATGGTGTTTGATTACTGACTAATCAATGAATTCTTCTTTTGTTTTGTTATTGACTTGTCTCAGTTTCTTACGTAGCTTACATTTATTGGTTTCTTTTGATGATTAAATCATGTTTGCACCTGCAGTTGCCTCAATGGCCATGAGTAATTTTTAACAAATTCTGGTAAGTTTATCATTTTGCAACTTTTCGATGATGCTGAAAGGGGGAAGACGTGTGATTTTCAAAATTACAAAATTTTCACAAGTGATATTTATAACCTAATGAACCTGGTTTCTCTATGATAAATGCTTAAAACCATACAAAGTGTTTGAAGATTGTACAGGGTTAAGCACAGGCTTTGTCATCATCAAAAAAAGGGAATTTGTTGACCCAAGTCACTTCTTGGTTTTGAAGATTGACAAATGTCTACCAAGTTGAACCAGGTCCATCAAGCTATCATAGTGAAACAGAGTCATTGGCACGCGAAGAGTCTATGCGTAGGAGATAACAAGTTATGTGAATTATCTGGGAACTAAGAGGTTGTCTCCTAAAGCGAAAAGGTTGCAAACTGATAATAGGTTAGAGTTTGAATTCAGCAAGGATAGTAACAAAGGAAGAAAGTTGAGTTTAATACAAACTCTTCCACCAAGGAAGAGTTGCATTAGAATTGAACAACATATCTCAACGACTGAATCTATAAAGTGTTGAAGCATTCCTGCTGAAGAGGGATCGCACAAAGGCAGAAGTGAAACAAGAATTGAAAGCAAAATTCCCAGAGCTATTTTGCAAGCAGAATCCTTGTGCGACACAAAGGCTACTGACCAGCTAGAAGAACCAGTTCCATCTGTTTGTTTATTGAGTCTAGTTGGTTGTAGTAGGTGATTTAATATTGTATCTTTTCAGCTTTCTTAGAAGCAATTGTAATAGGTACACACTGTTCAAGTTAGAATTAACTTGAATCTTGTCGTAATCAGCTAGAGGCTAGGTTGCTACAAAGGGACTAGAGTTAGTCCTAGGTTTACAAAAGAGTTTATTTTGTAAATGTTGTTTGGATCAGAGTTGTAGTGAAGAGTTTGTGAAAATCCTACTGAGGAGTAGATCGTGGTTTTTTTCCCTTTTGAGCCAGGTGTTTTTCACGTAAAAATCTCTGTGCTTTTACTTTACTGCATTTATTATTCCTCACCAATAGAAGTTGGAACACCAAGAATAACCAGGTTCTTATAGTAAGATTGTACTCGAAAAATTGGACACCACACAAATCAACCCCCCCCCCCCTTCTTGTGTGGTATTGAAGTATAAAATAACAATCGGTATCCTTATGCTATTCAGCTCTTGGACAAAGTTGTAAATGGAACCAAAGCACATTCTATTCCTTATGGCTTTATTCTGACGGCTGTGCTTGCCCACTTTGAGGTTCCTGTGAAGAAAGCTGAGATGGCTAATGCTAAGGATTATTTTAGGAAGGACACTTTGCTGACCTGTGATTATATTGTCAGTGTTCCGAAAGATGAACATGGTTCATCTAGGATGCAGCCAGTCAATAGCAAAGTAAGGTCATTGGTGCACGAAGGAGAGATGAAGGATGAGGAGATCCTTAGATTGAAATCTCGCCTTCATGAGGTGGAAGCTGAGCGGGATGCTCTCAGAGTTGAACTATCAAAAGAGAAGGAGAAAAATGAAGGTGTTCTTCAACAAATGCTTTCCCTCCTTCAAGCCAATAACCCAACCTCATATGCACCTACCCAACCTTAGGATGTCTAGAGCCACCAAAACCCCATCTATGACCCAGTCCGGGATTTGCTCTGTTTCTATTTTTTTTGTTTTGCTCATGGTTATGAATTTTTTAGTTCTTTTTGTGTATGGTGTTTGATTACTGACTAATCAATGAATTCTTCTTTTGTTTTGTTATTGACTTGTCTCATTTTCTTACGTAGATTACATTTATTGGTTTCTTTTGATGATTAAATCATGTTTGCACCTGCAGTTGCCTCAATGGCCATTAGTAATTTTTAACAAATTCTGGTAAGTTTATCACTTTGCAACTTTTCGATGATGCTAAAAGGGGGAAGATGTGTGATTTTCAAAATTTCAAAATTTTCACAAGTGATATTTATAACCTAATGAACCTGGTTTCTCTATGATAAATGCTTAAAACCATACAAAGTGTTTGAAGATTGTACAGGGTTAAGCACAGGCTTTGTCATCATCAAAAAAGGGAATTTGTTGACCCAGGTCACTGCATGGTTTTGAAGATTGACAAATGTCTACCAAGTTGAACCAGGTCCATCAAGCTATCATAGTGAAACAGAGTCATTGGCACGCGAAGATTCTATGCGTAGGAGATAACAAGTTATGTGAATTATCTGGGAACTAAGAGGTTGTCTCCTAAAGCGAAAAGGTTGCAAACTGATAATAGGTTAGAGTTTGAATTCAGCAAGGATAGTAACAAAGAAAGAAAGTTGAGTTTAATACAAACTCTTCCACCAAGGAAGAGTTGCATTAGAATTGAACAACATATCTCAACTACTGGCGCTATATAATGTTGAAGTATTCCTACTGAAGAATTGATCGCACAAAGGCAGAAGTGAAACAAGAATTGAAAGCAAAATTCCCAGAGATATTTTGCAAGCAGAATCCTTGTGCGACACAAAGGCTACTGACCAGCTAGAAGAACCAGTTCCATCTGTTTGTTTATTGAGTCTAGTTGGTTGTAGTAGGTGATTTAATATTGTATCTTTTCAGCTTTCTTAGAAGCAATTGTAATAGGTACACATTGTTCAAGTTAGAGTTAACTTGAATCTTGTCGCAATTAGCTAGAGGCTATGTTGCTACAAAGGGACTAGAGTTAGTCCTAGGTTTACAAAAGAGTTTATTTTGTAAATGTTATTTGGATCAGAGTTGTAGTGAAGAGTTTGTGAAAATCCTACTGAAGAGTAGATCGTGGTTTTTTTCCCTTTTGAGCCAGGTGTTTTTCACGTAAACATCTTTGTGCTTTTACTTTACTGCATTTATTATTCCGCACCAATAGAAGTTGGAATACCAAGAAGAACCAGGTTCTTATAGTAAGACATTACTCGAAAAATTGGACACCACACAAATCATCCCCCCCCCCTCTTTTGTGGTATTGAAGTATAAAACAACAGTGACACCAGACCCTGGGTAGTTATATAGTTATATATTTAGTTCGTGGTTCGGTTTATTCCTTCGAGTATTATTCATGAAGTTATTTATTGGAAAATATTAGATTCAGTATTCATTTTTAAATTTTTCTATTATGTGTAAGTAAACTTTTAAAAGGAAAGATAAATTAATTTCTAACATTGGCTTGCCTAGCAAGTATGGTGTTAGGCGCCATCACGATCCCGAGGGTTGGAAATTTGGTCGTGACACCCAGTGAGTGCACGTACCTACTGAGTGCGAGTGTCGAGTGTTGAGTCCCCAGCGATGAGTGATTGAGAGGCATGAGTGGCTGTGAGGTTGCCGAGGGGCTAATTATGAGTGATTGTGAGGCATGTTGAGGGACTGATTCCGAGTGATGTTACGCCCAGCGGGCAGTTTATTATTCATGTTTTTGCCTGACAGGCTATTTATGATTTATATCATTTTTACACTAAACGTTTCTTGAATTTCTATGGAAACAGTTGAAAGGTACAATTTCAAATGATTTTCACTGAAATCGGCTTTTAAGTGTTATGATTTGACATATCTACGATTTTGAAAGAAGGATTGTACTTGTTGTGGATTTATGATGTATTTTTATGTGTTTTGTATTTCTCAGACTTTATTTACTTTTATTACTTACTGAGTTGGCGTACTCACATTACTCCCTGCACCTTGTGTGCAGATTCAGGTGCTAGGGCAGAGTGAGCGATTTACCTATCCCCAGAGACTCACGGAGATTTCCGAGGTAGCTGCACGCGTCCGCAACTCTGCCTTCTCCTTCTTACTTCCGTAGTACTTCCATATCCATGCCTATATCGTATTAGAGATAGTGTATTAGACTTGTATTTCTTTAGATGCTCATGACTGATGACCCCGGGTTTTGGGACAGAGTTGATTTGTTTACCTATTTTTATTTATTTTAAATGCTAAAATGAAATCTTTATGAAAATATCGGACAGTATTGAATAAATTGAAAAGGTTACCTTATGTTTAAGTAATTGTCACGACCCCAAATCCTAACAGGCCGCGATGGCACCTATCGTGGAACTAGGCTAGCCAACCATCACATTGCTACGCTTTTGTTCAATTAAAATAGTTCACAATTAATTAATAAGCAAGCAACCACATCATAATTTATAGAAATAAGTCTTAACGTCCCAATAATAGTCTAACAACCTCCCAAGAATTGGAGTCAATAGTCATGAGCATCTAAGAATAAATAAATCTAACTCTGCTAAAACTATAACATATGTCTCTGAATCAAATGCTAAACTAAATAAGGAA
>ML271474.1:0-56980 GCA_005239495.1 Nicotiana undulata | reverse complement strand
ATGACTTCGGCCGATAGTCTTGTCCGTGTCGGTTATATATATATATATACGCATTGCATTCATACGCATTTGCATTGAATTGGGATCGTACGAGGGTGAGTTGAGAAACAATACAGAGTACTGGAAAGTGAACAATTGAGAATAAAGATAAGTCATTTCGGATAATGAGAAAGAGAACAAGTAATATAACTATGAATAACTTACAAAGAAAGATCATGTTTTAGATCAGTTACTGTTGTTGTTTACATGTTCGTATACTTGATGTATTTTCTCACATGATTTACTGCTCAGCATGTACCTTATTTATTTATTTATGTACTGGACCTTAGTGAGTATGTATTCTACCTCTCGTCACTACTCTTTACGAGTTTAGACGGGATACTCACTGGGTACATATTCGTTTATATGTACTCATGCTGCACTTTCTTTCTTTCTTTTTTCCTGCACTTGACTGTGCAGGTACTGAGGCTGGTCTGTCTGGTCATCCGCTTGTTGATAGATACTGACCGCGGCGTCGCTCCACACGGTGAGCTGTCTTCTTGGCGTTCTCCTGACAGCACCTCTCGAGCCTCCTAGTTTCATTTTTGCTCAGTCTTTTATGCCAGACTGCGGCTTGTATATTTTGTATATGTATTTTCTACAGTTGTATCTATGTAGCCGCCCGTTGACACTGTGACACTAGTCCTGGCACACACTTGTTGTAGTTATCGGGGTTGTATATGTATTTGGCCTAACTGTGGTTCAGCTTGTTTCTACGGCCTTACCCCATGTTGTTATTGTATCCCGCACTTTTATTGTTATAGCTCTACGTTGGCTTGCCTAACCTCGCCGTTAGGTGCCATCACGACCTGGACCGGTTTTGGGTTGTGACAAATGCCAACGATTTGCTAACAACATGCATCGACCAACAGAGTTACTTCACCTAGCGATATCACCATGGCCGTTCATGAAATGAGGCATGGACATAGTGGGACCCCTTCCCCCAGCTAAAGGAAAGGCTCGCAAATCACAAAATTCTTCGACAGTTGGAAAATCAAATGAATCACTTCATCACCATATCACCCCGTGGCTAATGGGAAAGCTGAGTCAACGAACAAAGTCATCGTCAACAACCTAAAGAAACGGTTGGAGAAAGCCAAGGGAAACTGGCCTGATGAGCTACCGGCAGTATTATGGGCTTGCAAAACGACTGCAAAAACAGCCACGGGAGAAACTCCAATCGCGTTTGTTTACGGTTCAGAAGCTTTGATACCGATGGAGATTGGAAAACCAAGCACAATATTTACAACACCTACATAGGAAACAAACAACGACGAGTTGAGAACCAATCTGGATTTGCTCGAGCAAAGAAGAGAAGTTGCACTAATACAAATGGCAGCTAAAAAACAAATCATAGAGTGACATTACAAGAAAAGCTCATCTCAGATATTTCAAAATTGGGGACTTCGTTCTTAAAAAAGCCTTCCAATCAACGAAGGAGGTTGGTGCAGGAAGGCTAAATCCAAATTGGGAAGGACCTTACAAAGTTTGTGGCATTGTTGGGAAAGGCGCTTACGAGCTGGAGGCTATGAACGACAGGATCTTACCAACCACTTTGAATTCCATTCATTAAAGAAGTCTTACTTCTAAGTAAAAGGAATACCCCCGGTTAGGTATCATTACGTTCGATTTTACTTTTGTATAGTTAAAATTTTACTAACCGTTTTAAATGATAGGCAAAATGCTACCCATCACCAGATGATGATATTAGACCTGCAAAGACACGAGGAAGTTACTGAATTCCCGGTCTAGGGTTACAACTTTCTGATGGACGTTTTAAAGGGTTAAGCAGTCATTATCTAAAAATAATATACCTTCGAGTCCCGTATGTTTTTCCTTTTCAGGAAAAGGACCACAAGAACGGAATAGTCAAGTGCTCGAGATTTCATTATTCAAAACTCAAACACATGGGGGACTATATAGTATGGAGGGCAAAGATGAAGCAAAGAAGACTATCAAAAAGTCAAAGCTCGAGCCTGAGGATCCATCTTCCCAACAAGTCAAGTACTATGAGCAAAATCAAAAGAGCCAAAGACTCAAAACACAAAGCCTGATTAAAAAAACCTTCGAAAACATATTCGTAAAAGTAAACGAATGTTCAGGTTAAAGGTAGAATATTAGTTACAGGTAAAAATTCACATCTTTGCACTTTCAAAAAACTGTTGTAACATAAAACAGTTATGGATGAAAGATCGTTATCCTTGTACTTACTCAAAAACTGTTATAAATGAAAATAGTTACGAATGAAAGATGATTATCCTTGTACTTACTCAAAAGTTGTTATAAATGAAAATAGTTACAGATGAAAAATCATTACCCTTGTATACATTGGAAAAGTGTTATCAATAAAAACAATTATGGGTAAAAATTCATACCCTTATATTTAAAACTGTTGTAAAAGCGAAAAACAGTTATCCCCTTGTACTAATTCGAAAAAACTGTTACAAAAGAAAAACAATTACGAGTGCAAGTTTATACCAAATCTATTAAAAGAAAACAGTTGCAAAATGAGTTATAGACGATACGCAAACACATGTGAAATGTTACGGAAGTTCAATACAAAAAGGTTTCTTTAAAACATTGTAGAAAGAAACGTGTGAAAATTTCCTATCTCTCTATTGCATATTTACACCATTATGAAGTTGAGACGTCTTCTTCATTAAGTTTCGATAAAAAAGGGCCCTCTTTCATAAACCGTGCCTATTATGAAAAGGTACGAGTAATCTAAGCATTTCATAAATGCAAAACTACGAGGTAAACCAAAAACCTCAAAAATGAAGCATGCAAAGACTTAAAGAGTGAAACAATAACTCAATGGAAACTAAAGTCATGCTGACATTGATATTAATATACTAACGGAAAAAATAAACTAAGCGTTAACTTAGTCTAAGCCGTATTAATTTTTACATTTGGTGCTCCTAAGTTGTCAGTTGGGTACTTAAGAAAGGATCCAAAATTACTTCCGATGGGACTGGGGGTAACCACCAATTGATACAAAGAAAAAAAACCAAAAAAGGAGAACCAAGTTCTTAAACTTATTCAGATGGGGGGTTGTCTTCACTGGCTGGAGGTTCGACTTGGGATGGAGAGACACGAGCAGCTGGGACCTCAACCTCTGGGGAAGAAACATTTTGACTTTGCTGAGACTTCTCAATGGTCTCTTTGGTTTTAGCAATTTCGGCTTCCAAGTAAAAACCCTCTTGGCCCATTTCCGTCAATGTGTCGAGACGAGAGTTCATATAAGCCCAACTAACATCGACGGCTGCTTTTCCTCCAAGAGCTTCATAATATTTCTCCCAAATTTCAACTTCAGATCATAATTCATCCCTTTCAGCCACGACAGCTTCATGAGAGGCCTTTAAAGAAGCGAGAGACCTTTCCAGAAATTGGACCTTCTCCAAAGAGTTGCGGAGGTCCTCCTGGGTTTGAGTGAGCGATTGAACAAGTTCACCAGAATACTCCTCATTATGGTCCAATAAGGCCTTCAGGCTCCTGATCTCTTCAGAGGCACGGGATAGCTGCTCTGCGAATGAAAACTCTAAGACACTCTTGTCCTTGCCTGCCTGGTTCGAATATGCCTTCTCAACGGCCAACTCTGCTGTCATAACCCTCACTTGCTGCTCCAAGGTACACTTCTCTTCTTCCACTGCCTCCATGTCGAGTTGTAAGCTTTCATACTACTCTTTCCAATTATCTACCTTGATACACAAATCCCTTGCTGCCTGGTCCATTTGAGAAACCCTCTTCATTAAATATGTGCCTACAAGATTGATCTACAAAAGGAGATAAATTAGATACGGCAAGAATGTTTATAAGTACATACGAAGGAAAGCACACTTTACCTTTAAAGAAGAATGCACAATCTCATTTACCCAAGTAAGGGAACTGTAGCTGTCCAGCTTAGCTCTCTCAGTCGGACCTATTAATGGTTTCAACCATACGTCAGCCTGGCCTGACTTTTTCAGGAGGCTGCCCACTGCTGGAACCTCTATCATCACCTGCTCATCTCACCCCTCCTGGAAGACCCTACTTCTGTAGCAGAAGGCATGGAAGCAGGGAAAGATGAAATAGCTACTGGTAAAGAAGTCTGAGAGACAGAAAAAGCCACGGGAGCAGAAGCAAACATAGGAATGGGAATAGCCATGGGAGCAGAAATAATAACAGGAGTAGTTGAGGGAAATTCTTTAGGAGCAGGAGGAGAAAACACAGCAAGGGGAGCCTCATCAGCTATGATACCAAAACCTACACAGAACAGGAGATCAACTGATTCACGAACAGGTGAGGGAGTTGCATACTCAAGGGCAGACAGTTCAGACTCAGGCACCGGAGGGTCAATGACTGGTGCAGACTCATCATCAGAGACCACCTTCCTCCTACATGACCTATGGACTAGAGAACCCTCCTCTTCCTCCTCCTCATCTAAGGTCCTTGACCCGCTTGCTTTTCTCTTTAAAGAGGAGGAACCATAAATGATCTCCTAGGCCTTTGCTAGAGACAACTTTGGAGCAGACCCACCTGCGGCAGAAATACCACGAGCAAGAAACCCTACCAAATAAAAGGGATCAGGTAAAGCTCAATAAAAGAAAGAGGTAAAAACAAAAACTTCGCTTACCGTGGGTCTTGACCTTCCAACCAAACCTCCCAAAGAGGTATTTCCATGAACGTTCTTATAACGGAGTGATTAACAAGAGTTTTTCTACCCAATCTCGAAAATCGGATGCATTCTCAACGGTTCCCATGATTGCTGCAAAGAAAAGAAATAGTTACGATATTGATAAAGTATCAAAAACAAAGGAAGGGATTGTGAGCAAAACTGTACTCACGTGCAAGATTTCACTTCTCAGGGAAGGGAAGATTTTCTTCACCTACTAAACCAGTAGTAGGAACAGCAACGTACCGTAGGAAACACCCTTGGTCTTTATCATCATCAGGGATTACCAACAACCTTTTACTCCTAGCCTCGAGAGTAAACACTCCCTGGTAGAACAACATTGGAGAATAGAGGTGAATGAGATGATAAAAGGTAAAGGGGACCAAAGCTAAAGTAGCCAAATAACTAAGGCACGCAACAACTCACCACACGAGAGGACCGACTTGTCCCAAAAAAACTTTAAAGAATCGAAAAAACTCGATGATAACAGGGTCGATAGGATGCTTGAATCCTAATGTGAAAGTATAGGTATAAACAATAGAATACCCAACCTTGTAAGAGGTTATTCTTTGATTACTATTAGGAACGACAACAGGAAAATCAGGCTTCTAATAACAGTCCCTGCGTACAAGAGGTAGTAGACCCTCAGTTATTTGGGTAGGGTACTTGTCAGCCTCGTCATGAGAAGACATTGAAGAAAGCTGATCCTTTAATGCCTGACTATTCCTAGCCAAAAAAAAAACACTGCAAGTACTATTTCATCGACCCTCGGCTCACGCAAAGGTTCATTGTGTTCTCTACCTTTAGAAGAAGATCTAGAAGACCTAGTCCTTGGAGAAGATAAAGAAATGACAGACCAAGAAGAAGATGGGGGAGTAACTTGAGAAGAAGAGGAACCCCTGGAGGGAGTAGAGCCTAAACTCCTAAGCCTGCCTCCCCTCCAACTCCGTGTCAGAGCAGAATAAGGAATCAGATCATCTACGTTAATAAATCTCTTAGATTGCTGGTTTTAAGAAGACATATTTACAAGGACAAAAAGTTTGCAAACAAAGAATGAAGGTTAGAAGTTTTTTGTGAAATTAAAGAACTAAAAAGGGGTATTTATACTCGAAGGCAACCATAAAAAAATGGAAAAAAATAGTGATGTGAAAGTCATAATTGAAGCTGTCACTTCGTAACTGATGCAGCCGCAAAAAGCCCTAAAAGGAATTGAACAATTGCAGAACCAATCCGGGAATGCCACGTGGCACAAGCATTAAATGAAAGTGACAAGCGACACCTACATTTAGAGATGGACACAATGTTATGAGTGAAGCGGCGGCAAAATATTCCCGCCATAAATGAGCATCCATTAACAAAATATTAATCGGTAAATAAATGGTAAGTGGGGGGACTATCTGTATTGGTAAAAAAGAGTTTCACACGTGTAACAATTGTGATGACTCAGCAATCTATGTGGAACAATGAAAACGTGACAACTGGACAGGACTCTATGTAGAGGTACGAGGCAAAGAGGCATAGAATAGCATACCCACGCGGTAATCAGCTACGGGAATCTCAACCTGATTGAGAAGATGAAGAGGCATGGTCAGAGTGAATCCAGGCAGAATAAAGGGCAGATTCGGAGATCTTCAATTAATGAGCTAGATGTTACATAACCTTCACGCAACAGTTACGGTTAATCATTGTAACGTTACATTAATGCCATTATTAGTCATTAATGCTCAAGCACTGAAAAGGGTAGACGTTATATTAAAAAATTCCCTATATAAGGGAGTAAAATATAACTTGTAAGGACACATTCGAACTACTATTGCAATTTACTTACTTTTTGTGCATCTTATTGCTTTCCATTTACGAATTTACTTAAAATTATTGGTCCATTCTTTGGTTAATAGAAACTCGTGTTCTTCTTAAAATAGATTTGGTCAAAGAATCTAATTCTTTGGTTAAACAACCACGTCGGCCGAGAAATCAAAAACTGGAAATATAATTGCATCATCGGGACAGGGGATTGCGCGGCCAGCCCCGTAGAAACAAGTTAGCCACAAGTGATGGCAATTTCTTTTCAGCATAGCCAATGCTCATGTACTTTTTGAAAATAGAAGGAATAAAATGAAATCCTTTTGTTTTTGTCTGAACGATGAATTAACTTTGTCATTTGAAGGTTAAACATGTACTTCAAATGCTAGTGCCATAATGAATAGGAGACGTCCTCTTCCATAGCACCATAAACATAAGAGGGCCATCTCTTATAAAAACCCTCACGTTAAAGGGTTGGTTCTAGAACAATTTATGTCCAGAATAAAAATGCCTTCGGGGAATACACCCGAAGTTGTATACGAAAGGATGCAAAAAGTAAACTTGCACAAATACTTATCAAAGCCCTCATGAGGAAATGGCAATGTCAAGAGCCAAAAATGCTTTTGGGGAGAATACACCCAAGGCTTCACATAATAAGATGCAAAATAGAAAAGCTTGAGCAAAATTCTTAAGAAAAAGGAAGAAAATGCAAAGATTAAACACTTGCATAAATATTCAAATGAAAATAAGACTCAAACAAAACTTGAGCAAAAGATGTTTTTATTTATAAAAACATGTCAAAGTGGCACATGTTCGAGAAATGGAAAAAGAAAAGAAAAGCTAAACTGCAGTATCTCCGGAACCAGGAGGAAGAGAAGTGTCTGCGCGGCCCCGGGAGAAGTAGATGGACCTACCAACAACTCAACATTTTCACAAATTTGGCCTTCAGAATCATCATCCTTCGATTATTCTTCAATTCCCGAGAACTCGGAATCGGAACCAGAAGGACCAGGTGCATCAGACTTCACTGAGAGTCAACTTTAGCAGCTAACTCAACCTCACGGGCCTTAGTAATTTCGGTATCAAAATCAATGACACCAGATTTGGCCTCTTCCAAGTTTTTCTCCTCATGATGTACATAGCGTAAGTTTTCTAAAAAACGAGGGAAGTCGCTAGGTGCTTTAGTTTTTATTTGGGTTATGTAACAACCCGACCGGTCGTTCCGTGAGATTAGCCCCGTTCTCCCTATTTCTGCTTCATTTTGTGTTGTTTAGCTCATCTAGATTGTGTTGGTTTGGTTGGATCGATTCGGATTAATTGTGGAGAGAAAGGAGACACTTAGTCTCTTAAGTTGGTTAAATAGTTGGAACAATCAACCAGAAGTTGACTTACAGGTAGATGATCTCAGAATGTGGTTTTATGGTTCGGATAGCTTATTTAGGTGATTTGGGACTTAGGTGTGTGTTCAGAATGTTATTCGGAGGTCCGTGGTAGAATGAGGCTTGAATTGGCGAAATTAGATTTTTGGCGATTTCTAGTTGGCAGTGTAAAATTAGCTATCGGGGTCGGAATGGAATTCTGGAAGTTGGATTAGGTTCATAATGTCATTTGGGATATGTGTGCAAATTTGCAGGTCAGTCGGACGTGGTTTGGGCTGTTTCGGCATCATTGGCGAATTTCGGAAGTTTAGAGATCCTTAGGCTTGAATTTTTGGATTAATTCAGTGTCTTGGTGTTGTTTTTAATGTTTTGAAGGTTCGACAAAGTCCGGGTGATGTTATATGATGTGTTGGTATATTTTGTTGGGGCCCTAGGGGCTCAGGATTGATTTCAGATGGTAGTCAGAAAGTTGGAAATTTGGAACAGCAGCTAAAGCTGCTGGTGCTGTCATAACCGCACCTGCAGATTGGGGACCGCAGGTGCGAGGTCCAAAGAAGCGTAAAAGAAGCCGTAGATGCGGCCATTGGTGAGAAGGGAAGGAGTCGTAGGTGCGTGCATGGGACCGCACATGCGAGATAGCAGATGCGGGATTTTGACCGCAGAAGCGGTTTTCGATATTTAAGTAAAAACCACACCTGCGAGGGGTTTCCGCAGGTGCGTTTCTACAGGTGCATCTCTTGGGGTGGCATGTGCAAGAGTGCTGGGCAGAACCTATATAAGGTTGCCTTCGTGAATTTTCACCCATTTCTTCACCATTTTGGACGGGTTTGGAGCTTTGAGCTGCGATTTCGAGGGGGAATTAAGTGTTTTCAGTGAGGTAAGCTACTTGGACCTTGTATCTTGTGTTTATGGCAATTATTCCATTGTTTAGTCATGATTTTAGTTGAAAATTAGGGGAGAAATTGGAGAGTTTAAATTGGTGATTCGAGGGGCCATTCGAGGTCTGATTTTGATGATTTTGGTATGTATAGACTCGTGAGAGGATAAGGATTCTAGTGTTGTGATTTTTATCGAATTTCGAGATGTGGGCCCGGGGGTTGGGTTTGGCCAATTTCGTGATTTTTGACTAAATTTGATAATTTTTGCATGGGTTTTATTCCTTTTATCATGTATTGATGATATGGTACTGATTTTGGATAGAATCGGAGCGATTGGAGGCCGAGTCTAGAGGCAAAGGCATTGCAAATTAGGATTTTTTCCGGATTTAAGGTAAGTAACACTTCAAAACTTGGTTTTGAGGGTTCGAAACCCCGAACAATATGTTATATGATTGTAATTGAGGTGACGCACATGCCAAGTGACGGGCGTGGGTACGTGCACCGTGAGAAGGGTAACCCGGATTCATTCCATGGCTCTGTTTAGTGACTCTCCTGTTGATATCCGCACGATTGTTAATGTGATTAAATACAAACATGCTAGAAATTATGCTAGATATTATGTTAGGGCTTCATGCCACTACTGTTGAGACCCGAGTGGTCTCTTATTACTTTCATTCATGCATTTCATTGAAATTATTTACTCAGTCCTTTTATTGCATATTATATCATGTCCTAGTCTTGGTAAATGCTATTTTACACCTTTTATCATTGATTTCGGCTAGTTTTTGCATTGTGAGCCTGTGTGAGCGAGACTGGAGAGTGATGACTGAGTGGGATCGAGGGCCCGATATTTAGTGACAGTTATAGGATCGGGCTGCACGCCGCAACATGTACATTAATTTATGCCTGGATCTGGATTATGATTGTCCTTGGCCTGTAAGAGCCCATCCGAAATCTGTAACACACCCTCAGTGAGCGCAGTGATGATATTGACGGATGGATCATCCCTAGACATGGATCTTGTTCGAGTGTTTGTATCCGGATATGGATCTTCTACGTGGGATGGATTGTCCTTCCTCAGTACTGAGTGACCACTGTCACATGTGCATATATTCCGGGATGGATCTTTCTTGGTCCATGAGAGCCATATATAGTACTGAGTGGACTTGCATGTGAGAGTGGGAGCACTATGTTTGTTTCATACAGTTGATGCATTGGCAAGTAGAGTTTACTGAGTTATATATGAACCGGAACTTCTTATGTTATTTTGAACTGTTAAATAACTGTGAACATGCCTAAAGTTTTGTACACTATTCCTTGTTATAACTGTTGAGGTTTAGTTCGTCACTACCTCTCAGCCCACAGTTTGTGTCCGTTACTTACAGAGTTGGTTTACTCACGTTACCTCCTGCACCTTGTGTGCAGATCTAAGTAAGTCGGGATCCTACATCGGTTGCTGATCTGTAGATAGAGTTCCAGTCGGAGTCTTCGAGGTAGCTACTGGCGTTTGCAGCCTCGTTTTCTCCTTCCTTATCTCCCTTGTCGTACTTTATTATTTCAGACAATATTTTGTCAGTTTTGTATCTCGACATTTGTATTTATATCAGCTCATGACTCGGTGTTCCAGTGTTGGGATTTATTTTGTTGTCTTAGTGATATTCGACTTTTTAAATATCTTATGAATGAGATTTTTGTTATAAATATAAATGATTTTCCTGAAAGAAATTTAAATTATTTGAACTGTGTGGCTTGCCTGATTCCACGATAGGTGTCATCACGACTGGGGTGTTTTGGGGTCGTGCTAAGTTGGTATCAGAGTCTAGGTTACCTAGGTCTTACCTGTCATCAGCAGGTTTGGTAGAGTCTTGCGAATCGGTACAGAGACGTCTGTACTTATCTTCGACAGGTTGAAGAACCCTTAGGAAAAATCTCACTTTCTTGAATTCTTGTCGTGCGAATCTGTTGATTCTGGTAACTGAACTTCTATTATTTCATTCTTCCACAGGTGGTGAGGACACGTGCTACCGGATAGGGAGATCAACCACCAGTGAGACCCACGAGGAGTCGAGGCCGTGATCAAGGCTATGGTAGAGGTAGAGGCGTAGCCCGCGCAGCTGCTGGGGAGGTACCTATTGACCCGCATGTTGTTCCAGATCAGGTCCAAGTCGCAGATGTTCTTGCGGGGCCGGCAAAGGCACCCGAAATTCCTATTGCCATTTCGGGTTTTCGGAAGACCTTGGCACAGATTCTGACCGTGTGCACCAGTATCGCACATGTAGTCGTTGTTTCTACTACAGCCACTACTTCTCAGGTCGAGGGAGGTACTTAGAGTCCTGCTGCCCGTACACTTGAGCAGGCTTTTCATGGACTCCAGACACCGGGGGGCAGTTCCAACCTAGCCGGTTGCACCAGCTCAGGCCTATGTGGTTCCAGTTATGGCTGACGACGATCAACATATGTTGGAGAGATTTTGTAGACTTTAGCCTCCAACTTTCAGTGGTGCTGAGGGCGAGGATGCCTAGGGTTTCTTAAATAAGTGTTAGAGGATGCTTCGTACAACAAAGATATTGGAGACGAGTGGGGTCTTGTTTACTACCTTCCAGTTATCAGGGGCTGCATTTACTTGGTGGGAGTCTTATGAGAGGCGTAGGCTTACTGGTGCAGCGCCCCTTACTTGGCAACAATTTTCCACTCTCTTCTTAGAGAAGTATGTACCACATTCCCGTAGAGAGGAGTTGCGCAAACAGTTTGAGCAGCTGCGTCAGGATGATATGACTGTGATGCAGTATGAGATGAGGTTTTCAGAGCTTTCCCGTCATGCTATTGAATTGGTCCCTAGAGAGAGAGAGAGAGAGAGGATCAGGAGGTTTGTGGACGGTCTCACCTATCAGCTCCGTATTCTGATGACCAGAGAGAGGGTATCAGGTGCTACTTTCGAGCAGGTTGTTGATATTGCCCGAGAGATTGAGTCAGTTCGTTGCCAGGATCGAGAGGAGAGAGAGGCCAAGAGGCCTCGAGGATCTGGTAGCTTCAGTAGTGTTCCCTCAAAGAGTCAGTTTCAGCATAGCAGAGGCCGCCCATTTAGGCCTACTCAACTAGTTCACCCAGCTTATAGTGGTGCGTCATCGAGGCACGGACCCCGCATCCCTCATCTGATCTGCTCATCATTCAGTGCCCTTCTAGCCCAGAGCTCATCCCGTGCACCATCGGTTCAGGGTTCATCTATGCCTGGTTCTTCTGGTGGATATCCTGGTGCTAGTAGTTCCCTTCAGTCCCAACCATCATTTACCGAGAGGGGTGCTTTGAGTGTGGGGATCTGGGTCATATCAAGAGGTTTTGTCCCCGTCTTTCACGAGGTTCATCCTAGAAGAGGAGTCAGCCATCAGTTTTGGCACCAGTTACTTATCACACGCCTAGCCAGCTAGGGGGGTCAGACAGCGAGAGGTCGCCCTAGAGGGGGAGGTCGATCATGCGGTGGCCAGGCTTGTTTTTATGCAATTCTAGCTAGACCAGATGATATGGCCTCAGATGCAGTGATTACAGGTATTGTCTCAGTTTGTCACTGAGATGCTTCGGTCTTATTTGATCCTGGTTCCACGCATTCCTATGTTTTATCATATTTTGCCCATTTTCTGGATATGCCCCGTGAGTCCTTAATTACATCTGTTCATGTGTCGACTCCAGTGGGCGATACTATCGTTGTGGACCGCGTGTATCGGTCATGTGTGATATCTATTGGGGGTCTGGAGACCCGAGTGGATATGTTATTGCTTAGCATGGTGGACTTTGATGTGATATTGGGCAAGAATTGGCTATCTCCGTGTCATGTTGTTATTGATTGTCACGTTAAGACTGTGACCATAGCTATGCCGGGATTTTCGAGAGTCGAGTGGAGAGGTTCTATTGAGTATGTGCCTAGTAGGGTGATTTCATACATGAAGGCTCGTCGTATGGTAGAGAAAGGGTGTTTATCATATTTGGCTTTTATAAGGGATGTCAGTGTTGAGACTCCCACTATTAATTCTATTCCTGTGGTCCGTGATTTTTCGGACGTGTTCCCTACAGACCTGTCGGGCATGCCGCCTAAAAGGGATATTGATTTGGTGCCGGGCACTCAGCCTATTTCTATTCCACCGTATCGTATGGCACCAGCGGAGTTGAAGGAATTGAAAGAGCAAATTCAGGAACTTCTAGATAAGGGGTTCATTCGGCCTAACTTGTCACCTTGGGGTGCGCCAGTGTTATTTGTGAAGAAGAAGGATGGTTCCATGAGAATGGGTATTGACTGTCACGCCCCCTTTTTTCCAACACTCCTTTTGGGGCCGGTTAAAGGGTTTATGTCATTGGTGGGGACAACTCGTTCCTTTTGGGAAAGGGGTTTGCATATTTCGAAGAGTCGCCACCTAACGATTTTAAGGCGCGTTAGGGCACCTATTGGAGGGTTCATTTGCAACTAAGTTTGACAACCAGAGACAGGGTAAGGGCTTCAAATCATGCTAATGGAAAGGTGTTAGGCACCCCTCAGAATCCACAAGTGTGGTTCCCGGCCAAATAGCATTTGTGAATTTGTACAACTAGCAAGTAAACAATTAATGTCCAAATAGTAGGGGATTTTGAAATATTCATAGTCTAAGCACACATATGTTACTATTTTGAAAATATTTAATAACTAATATATTTTGAAAAGGATTACAGTCTAAACATGTCTATAGGGTAGGGGTATCCTAGGTTTGCTTGTAATATGGATCACATCAATGCAATACCCGGTATGACACTCCTCAAAGAGGGGCTACACGTGGTATTAGCGCACAAATCATCATATCCATATCTACCCTTTCCCACCCCGTAAAGGTAATTACAGCGAGTGTTGGTCACGACCTCTATTGCATGCTATTTACCCGTCCCTTCCTATCAGTTCTGGAGGAGTTTAGGACTTCTATCCTATGAGGGAGGTTCTAGGTAGACCCTTAGGTTTAAAGGTAAAATACTAAGGCGACATACAGAAAACAGATAGGACTGCAGATAGGGGATAACATGTAAACATAAACGGTTCAAATACCTCCACAAATAATACAAAGAATCATCATGACTCAAACACAGTTAAGGTCTTGGTTTTAATTCAAATCCTAGAGCATAGTATCTAAGTGATAATAACAAAGAGGCAGAGTTATTGCATAACTTAGAGAGGAAGTCTTAATCCGTTTTTTCCTACTGATTTTAAGCATGCTGATAGTTAGACATTATATATGTATGAAGCGCATTCCAGTTTTTAACAGCCTTAATTACCTAAGGCTTTCCTCGGCGTGCCATAATACTCAATTGTTACCAGAATTATTTGAAAAATAGTGTAGGAGTTGTTTTACCTAAATCATGTTGTTCTAGGTTTGCAAGAGACACAGGATTGTTTGCCAGTTTGTTTAAAACATGGGGGAGAGACCGTTGTACCCTCTTCATGCATCAATAGTTTAATTAGGTGTGACTGAGCGACTATGCATGATTTTAGATGCAGATTCTTAAAGCATGATTTCTAAATGCTTAACATGGTTCATAATATGCAGGATTCCTAATACATGTTTTCTAAATTCATAAAAGGATTACTGAGTTGTTAAGTAGGATCTTATGTAGTGGCAGTGTACATTAGTTGTCCTAGGAATAGGATTTTTAGGTGGTCAACGTCTATACATATAATTGGGATTCTCAAATAGTGGTCCTAAGGGCATGGTATCTAATGCCAGTAGTAGAATTTGTGAAGGCATGGTTTCATAGAGCATGAGTTATGAATGCATATGAGTAACAACCCTTTGTTGATGCTATTTATTAACCTAGGAGCAGTATTTCCAAGCGATCTCCATAAGCACAGGTGAACAGTAGATATGGAATCCTAGGAACATGATATCTAGTATGACATGGATGCACATATAATATAAAAGTCCTAAAGCATGATCTCTACCTATTGATAATTATATAATATATAGCAACCCTCCCCGTTTCACTAGCCATCCCCAATATTTGTTTACAATAAATTATTACAGACCATTGAGCATGAATTACATAATTGAAATAAGGAAAAATAAGAAGTTATTCTATAGAGAGCCTACAGATAGGCCCAAAACCTCAAGAACCTCATTGCCATATGGTGTTTCAGAGCCTTTCTCATAGCCCGGATGTGACAGAGTTCCCTAAGGACCTCAAAGGATCTCGGGAAGTGTTCACACCCAGATTTCATAGCCATAGTAGAGTAAGTGCAGTGTGGAAGGGCCAGCCTTAGTGTGTCAGAGTTCAGAGGGAGCTCTGTTGATACCTAATTTTTCCTCAAATTATTTTCAAACTGGTATGTAAGCTTTCAAAATCACTTTTTGCAATAATGAGTATTTTTCCTAATTTTTTCATAGTTATCTAAATTATTTCCCTATTTATTTAATATTGTATATTTTTATAGTTCACAAATTGTACTCTAAAATAATTTCAAAAATATTTTTTAGTTCAGTATGTCATTTATAATCACTTTTTACTTATTAAAATCCAATTATTTCGTAAATTGGCCAATTGGGTCTTATTTAATTTCAATTGAACATTGTGTATTATTTTAATTCGAAACTTATGCATCTTTTACACTTAATATTATTTAATTACTGTAATTTCATCTATTTAAACTCAATTTTATTTTTTGTACAATTATTGGTTGTTTATTTAATTATTTATCTATTTTTGGGTATTTAATATCTAGCCATTTACTATTTAAAATCTAGCCTAATTAACCCCAACACAAACCCAATTAAAATACCCCAACCCAGATCATAACAACCCATCCCAAAACCCATCAAAAAACCCGACCCAATCCCAAGCCAATCTGAGCCGTTGATCAGATCAGATCAACGACCCAAATTTTTGTTACCTAAATTAAACTTACCTAAACTCTCCCCCTCCGTCTCATTCCCTTCGAGACGGTTCATATCTCTATCTCCCTATCTCTCTCTACAACTCTCTAGAATTCTCCTTGACTTCGTCTTCTCTGATGATCTCTGGTCTCCTTCTCCGGTGGATTTTCACCGGAAACTTGGTTCCCTATCCTCTCCTGGTCATCCACTCGCCTCTCACCTGCTCAGTGATACCCTGAGTTCTTCAAACGATCCAGGAGCGTTCCACTCACCTCCTTTGAGCCTCTTGCCATTGTCCGGCCAACCCCCGGCCGTTTGAGTAAGTTTACAGTCTCTCCGGACTAAATCTATGTCGTTCATGAGGTTTTCTTTTTTTTTCTTGGTTCCACGAAACTCTAATCTTCTGTATCTCGGTTTTTTTATGATCCGTTTACATTTATACAATATTATGAAGTTTCTCTATGGTTTTCTCCGTAAAATCTCGTTTTTAACAATTTCAAAGCTACGGTTCCTCGACCCATTTTCAAAACAGTGCTTCTTTCGATTTAGCTACCTATACTATGTTTATACGAGTATTTTGTGATTCCTTGTTGCCTTGAATATTATGGTATCCCTGTTTCCCATGAATGCTTCGAGTTTTCTCTGACTGTATTATGCTTTGTTCATGAGAGTCCTTAATTTCACATGTATTTCTACTAGGGTTTCTGACCTCTTTCCTGTGACTTATTCGATTCATCACTGTTGCTCCCAGTCGAATCCTTGGTCTCTATGGTTTCAGCTTGTTAGGGTTCCTGATTTATTATTTGTGAACCCTGGATTCCTTGTAATTTGAGACCTTATTGATTGTTCACCTATTGAATTTATAGTGCCTTTTGTGTCAGAATCCCCGGACCTGTGATGTTTTCCTTGGATACATGATTGTGTATTCCCTCTGTAATCCTGTACTAATTTTGGATTCTTTCCATATTTATGTGATGCCTTCTTTGAATAGGTAATTCTGCATGTCCTTTGTAATTTTGTACCAAATTTTGAGTGCTTTCCTTAATCATATGATACTTTCCATAACTATTTTGGATTCCCTGTGATTGCAATTGAATCCGAGATCCCTTTCAGTTGATTTTCAAACTAATACCCTAGTTTACTTTATAAATGTAAGGTTATTTCAACTTCCCTTAATTATATACTATGTACTTGGCTTTATTTATGTATTATGTGATTTCCTTGTCTCTAATTTAAACAAAATCAGTATTATAAGTTGATTTCCTTTCTTTACTGCACCATTTGAACTTGACTCCTTAATTGAAGGAGTCCAGTATTTTAATTGTTACTAATTGGTTGTATTTGCATAACTATGCATCCTTTACCTATGTGACTACTCATTTTTCAAACTATATATACCCTGTTTTCTCTCTTTACGCACACTGAACACACTCTCTTGATCACACAAACACACATAGACATCTACACTATTCTCGTGTGCTCTTTCTTGCTGTATCTCTTTGGCTCCATTTGTTGCTTTCTATTCTTGCCTATTATTAGCCGGCTATAAGCCAAGGCTAATAGTGCTATCACTTTGCTCTCTTCTGCTTTGCTCTCTCTTAACACCGGTATGTTCTAGTTAAGTTTACCACATCCTCAAACAATATGTTTCTATTTTGGTTAAGATTCTTGTTGTTTCTTTTGTGCTTTTACTTATGGTTCTATTGCCTACCATGTAACTAGTATGTCTACTCTCTTTCTATGATCTCTCTTCTTCTTCTAGCCTAGCATGATTCCTGTCTTTCTCTCTATGATTCATTATGGCCTATGTGATCTTCTACTGCTTTATTCTGCATACCTAGCATCTATTTATGTATGTCTCTTTATCAATTGCCTGGTTTCTAATGCACCTATAACACTTAGTATTCTCAGACTTGTATCTATAATATATTGGCATATCATACTTTGCGAAAATCTATAACTTTGTGCTAAGGATCAGTTACTGCAAAGATGATACTATCATTACTTGTCCCAATCCCTTTCCCTATTTGTGTTCGCGTTTCTTGGATTCTGCTAAGTTGTGACCCTTCTACTGCTTCCTTTTCAAACTAATTTTACATAATAGGTCTTTCTATTATTCTCTAAAGTCATGTTATTTCAAAACTCCTTTTCAAACTTAACTCTTTTTAACTACTGCTTCCTGCACTTCACACTACTCTTAGACCTTTAGGATCCACCCCCTCAGTGTGATCATTGCTTAGGGACCTTGAGTTCCCTCTGAACTTTGACACACTGAGGCAGGTAATTCTACACTGCACCTATCTCAACTTTGGTAATTGCGGGGTGCTGGTATTGGCCAGGGCCCTCACAAGGACCTTTGGGCGCTTTGCTGTACCCAGGCTGTGAGGCTCAAAAGGGGTGAGGCTGGAAGGTTGGGCCTGTTTGAAGTCTCTCTATAGAATAACGTCTTATTTTTTCTTTTCAATTACTGTAATTCATTTGCTATGGCCTGTAATAATTTGTAAATAAACTATTGGGGGCTGGATAGTGAATATGGGAGGGAATTATGCATGTTTAGTGTAGTATGGGTAGAAATCATGACTTAGGCTTTATTTTCTATGTGCGCAATAGTATCATGCCTAGGACATGCATACCATACATTAAAAAATCATGTTTAGGGTCTTCATTTTAACATATCTATTATATTCACGCCTAGTATAACCCAATGAGTAACAAAGACTGCCATAATGTATTGCTCATGCATTTTATAAATATGACATATAGAAACCATGTCTTAAGGTGATACTGCCCTTAAGCCTTTTTTTTATCTTGTCATAACTTGAACGCCTAGTTAACATGATTTAATACTCCCATAAAATTGGTTAACCTATTTAAAACCAGACATGTATTTATTAAAATCAGAATCCAAATGTGCATGTTCACTATTTAAAAAATAGGTAGACAATGTATACAACGCTAAGGAAAACCTTAGGCCTAATACGTATTAAAATCAAATCAATCATGTTCTTCTAGTTTAATCACTTCCTTTAATTATTTTGAACCATGCTGCTCCCACTCCTGTTTTATTTCACTGAAGTTCATTTACTTTTAATTAAAACTCTTGCTCTATCTTAAACAGTCTCGAAGTTGTGCATCTATTTCTTTTATTGAGTTTTACTGACTCTTGCTCTGTTGTGCCCTCAAACTACCTGGTTTTAAAATGCCTCATTCTGCTCAAAATCGTGCCATTTCGAATCCTTGTTTTGTATGTCTTTCCAGTCACTATATTTTTATATCATTTGACTACTTCTTTTGCTACAGTTCTTTATAAACTAATAGCTATTACTCTTTGTTGAGCCACTGTATTTTATTCACTTATCCTTTAAAATCATTTCAAACCCATGATTTAATAACTTTCATCTATGTTTACTAAAAGCTTTTAATCACTCCATATCTTCAAGTTTTACCTCTGCCTTTAGCTACTGTATATTTTGAAATCAACTATTAGTTTTAATTAAGGTTTCTGTCTTCATTAGGTTTTCTAACCCAGATTCCTACTATTTTATTAAACTTTCTATTTTCAAACTCCTGTCCTGGGACTTTAATTGTGTTTGAGACGTGCTACTCACATGTTTATGTGTGGAGGGACCTGTGAGCTTTTCTTTGCCTTTATATGTTCCCTCATATGTGCAGTCCTACTTGTTTTGTATGTCGCTTAGTATTTTGTCCTTTAAACCTAAGGGTTCAGCCTAGTTCCTGCCTTGTAGGATTAGTAGTCCTAAACACCCTTCATGACATATAGGATGGGACGGGTAGTGGCACTCAATAAGCATTCGTGACCAACACACGCATTTTAATAACCTTTATGGGGTGGGAGGGGTAGAATACGGATATGATGACCGGTGCGCTAATACCACGTGTAGCCGCCTCTTCGAGGTGTGACATACCGGGTATTGCATTGAAGTGATACGTATTACTTTAAACCTAGGACAATTCTTTTACAAATGTTTATTCTAATGATATTCAAAAACCTTTAAAGATTTTCATACTTGTTATAAATCCCCTCTTATATGAACCTTACTTTTTACTTGCTCACCGTCAAAATTCACAAAACTTATTGGCTGGGACCCACAATTGTGGATCTTGAGGGGTGCCTAACACCTTTCCCTTGAGATAATTTCAAGCCCTTACCCAATCTCTGGTAACGCGAACTAGTTCATGAGTTATCAACTCTAGGTGCCCTAACGCACCATAAAAATCATTAGGTGGCGACTCTTCCTTTAAGGAGTTGTTCAGAATGTCATAAACCCGATCTCTCCGTACCTAACCCGTGCGATAGAAAAAGGGGGCGCGAGAACATGGTGACTCTGCTGGGGATCTTCCCTAGGCTTATACCATTACAATTTGCTTTGTAAATTTGGACCTTTAATTTGCATTTAAATGCTTATGCCTTTTCCTATTCCCCGTTATATGCCGTTACGTGTTTATTTTTACAGGTATTTATTTCACTCGAACGTAACTGACATATCTTCATGTCTTCTTTGTAACCGCTTTCCATCATAACTGTTGTATTTCCTTTCTTTACTGTTTTCCTCAACGTGAAAATACATGCTTATCTGTTTTAATGCTTATTACTACATATCATGCTCCGCATTCATATTCCACTCGTGCCAAACAAATCCTATAGCAACGCTTACAATGAGTGGTTGCGCTATTCCAATATTATCACCCCCTAAATTCGGAAAGGCGTATTTGCGGTAAAACTAGTCGATCAACGGTGCAGTCGACGGTTCCGTGCCTTCCCCCTTGAGTTGTCCGCTCAAGGGTACCAGTCTAAAACCCCAATAGAAACCTTACTCTATTGTATGTTGCATGCATCATGGTCAAACCTAGCCAGGCTAACGTGTTGTCCGCACAATAGCCTTTAAGATAGCCTTGTCCAAAGTCCATTGGGTTTCCCTGGAACCCAAAAGGACGCTTTCACGTTCTGTGCATTTATTTGGAGAGCTTGAATGCTCATTGCTAATTATTGATATTGAATAGTCGAGTCCGGTGGGGGTAAGGTCCTAACCTGTTTATTTTGCAGAGATGAGGCACGAGGTCCCCAGATTCGGCATGGTCACCAACATCCACCCAAAACTTCTAAATTGATGGGAAGACTTGCATTCAAGCGATAAAACATCGGTCAGAAAACACCTGGGCAACTTGCCCTCTCTTTTGGATATTCAGCCTAATAACATTATGATAGAGACTGCCACTTTATTCTGGGATTGTGATCGGTCGGTTTTTCGATTTGGGAACAATGAGATGACACCATTGCTGGAGGATATATGGGGTTTAGCTGGTTTTCCTTGAGAGTCTCAAGGGTTATTGATGCCTGAAAATCGAACCGGCCGGGGTTTTCTCAAAATGATGGGACTCAAGAAGAATCCGGATTTAGTCTGCTTGGAAGACTCGTACATCCCTTTTGACTATTTGTACGAGAGGTATGGCCGTAGTCAGTCTTACCACACATATCAGGAAGAGTTCGCCCTCACCTCTCTAGGACACATTCACCGGCGGGTATTCGTCTTCATATTCTGCTTTTTGGGATTGATGGTATTCCCAACAAAGAAGGGGGGAATCCACACCAGATTGGCTATGGTTACCAAGACTCTGATGGAAGGGATCGACGGACAAGATTTCAGCATTGTACCCATGATTGTTGCTGACATATACCGAGCTTTGGAGAACTGTCAACGAGGAGCGAAACATTTTGAGGGTTGCAACCTGCTACTTCAGCTTTGGCTCACCGAGCATTTGCAAAGGGGTGACTACCGTCAAGACATACATAGGAGAATTTGGGATGATCATATTGCTTTCCATCATCCAAAGAATACATCCCCGACATGTTTGGACAACTAGAGAATGCCAAAGGATGGGTTGAGTTATTGGGAGATCTGACCGAGGAGCAAATCTAATGGATGTTCGAGTGGTTCCGGACCGACGAATTCATCATTCAAGCTAGAGACACCCCGTTCCTGATACTGATTGGTCTTAGAGGGACATACCCTTACGTCACGATTCGCGTCATGAGGTAGGCGGGGAGGAAACAAGTCGTTCTAAGGGTCGAGAAAATGATTCATCTCAGGGCGGACTACCAAGATGACGATAGCCATCACAAATGTCAAGCTCAGCAATTGTGGCACTGCAGGATCCGGTTGGAGAAGGATACTATCGAGCCTGACAGGTATCACGCTGGTTGCTCTCCTTACTATCTGGGATGGTTGGAAGATAACTGGGGAGGAAGTATTGAGCCAGGTTTGGCTTAAGGACATAGGGTCATAGACGAGAAAGCCGAGGCAACAACTAGGTTCAACCAGCTGCGTAAAAGGCTCTGTGACTGTGAAGAAGATCATCACAAAATCCACATAGCCAACAAAAAGCTGATCGAGGAATGGAAGTACATGGCCATCACTTCCACCCAGAGGCTAGTACACTTGGAACGAGGCATAGTTGACTTGGAGGAAAAGTTCCTTAGGAGGATCGAGACTTGTCAAAAGACCGAGGGAACTGAAGTAGGAATTCTAGCCAAGACCTACTTGCTGCTGGGACTCCGCGAGATGGGAATGTTGATCAAAGCAAGTAGAGGTGCTGAGTATGGGGAAGGTCCTTCTGATACCAAATAGATAGGATTTGTCTTTACTTTGCTTTTGATGTAATAAGGCCATTGTCCATTAATGACATTTTACATTTTTCGTATTTTTAGAGTCAAGTTGGATTTGTCTATTTTATAATCAATAAAATGAGGCATTTAGTATTTAAGTTCTCCAAATTAATTTGTCGCTAGGCCTACCTCGGGCATAAAGTGGTTCCCCAACTTAGGACGTGTTTTACATTTTCGCATTACGTGTTTAAATTACCGAAATATTCTTTATATCTTCACTAACTTCACTACCTTTTTGTTAGTTATTCCCCTTCCCCAAAGGTTAGTTCGTGTACTCTAGCATCAACAACTTATTGCACCAGATCAAAGGGCCCTCCTCCTACTCTTCCTCCCAGTCCTCCCAAAGGGAAAAGCAAGGGTAAAACTAAGATGGCAGATGCAAGCGGTAGTAGAAAAAACAACAGGGATGAACATGTTGAGATCACTGACGGTCAGGGTATTCAGGTTCTGCACGAGGGTATGTCTCCACTAGAGAAGAAGCTGCAGAAATTCCAAGAGGAACTTGACCAAGTCAAGAATATGGCCCACTTATCATTCTCCCTCAACGTTCCAGACGTTCACTTCCCAGATACTCTGAACCCCGCTTTACCCAAAAATGTCCCAAAATAACCGAATCACCCCAAAGATCCCGTTCCACTAGCACCACGCAACACATGTCACTACAACACTCCGCCTCACCAAGATCAGACGAGAGACCACTTCCAGGCTTATGACAACCCCATTTATGTGGAAACCGTAGCTCATTCCACACCGCATACCTATGAGTCCGACGAGAAGGACAAGCTCATCAGGAATCTGGCCGAGGAACTCAAGAAACTGACCAACCGAGTTCAGGGCGTCGAAGGAGTTAAAGGGGTTGAGGGATTGAATTATGAGGATCTTTGCATACAGCCCGATGTTGAACTACCCTCGGGGTACAAACCTCCTAAGTTAGAGATGTTTGATGGTACTGGTGACCCAAGAGTCCATCTGAGGACTTACTGCGACAAATTGGTCGGCGTGTGAAAAGATGAAAGGATCCGCATGAAGCTCTTCATGAGGAGTTTGAAAGGTGATGCACTATCCTTGTACATCAATCAGGATCCGAAGAAATGGATCAATTGGGTGAATATGGATACGGACTTCATGGATAGATTCAGATTCAATACAGAGAATGCACCGGATGTGTTCTACATCCAGAACTTGAAGAAGAAACCAACTTAGACTTTTCGCGAGTATGCTACTCGTTGGAGGTCAGAGGCTGCTAAGGTCAGGCCAGCCTTGGAAGAAGAAAAAAATGAAGAAATGCTTCGTGCGCGCTCAGGATCCTCAGTACTATGAGTGGTCGATGATGGTCGAAGGGCACAAGTTTTATGATATCATCAAGTGGGGAGAGCAAATCGAGGAAGGCATCAAAAACGATATGGTTACTAACTTTGAAGCCCTACAGGATACCAATAAAGCTCTGCAATCCGGTGGCGTGTCCAAGAAAAGGGATGTAGGAGCCATGATTGTGGCACAGCAAGACAAGTCCCCTCCCAAATATCAAGTATACCCCGCACCTTCCTTCACTTACCAACCAACTACAAGTTACCAAACACCTTCAACTCAATACCAGACACCCTCACCCGCCTACCAAACTCCACCATCCACATATCAGCCTACCTCGCCCAGATACTCACAACCAGCTCTCGTCTATAATGCCTACAACTCCCAACCTTCTCACTATCAATCACCCCCTAATCGCCAAAACTTCCCGAGACCTCGCCCAAACTTCGACCGTCGTCCACCAAAACAGTATACTGCCATAGCTAAACCCATTGACCAATTATACGAAAAGCTCAAAACCGCCGGTTATGTCACACCCATCCCTGCTGTCATCCCCGAGAACTCATCTCAGTGAGTCAACCCAAACAAAACCTGTGCTTACTACTCCGGCATGAAGGGACACACCATCGAGGAATGTCGTTCCCTAAAAGACAAGATACAAACCCTCATAGATAACAAGATCATTGTGGCCAAGGACCCTGCTCCTAATGTTCGCAATAATCCGCAGCCCGACCATAAAGGCGGTGTCCACATGATTGAGGTTGAAGATGATTGGGATCCCGAGGGATCAATTGGGATAATTTCCGAGGGTGATCCGAAGAAGCCTGCGATTACTCTTAATCCGATCGTGGTCCAGATGCAGCCGTCTGAGTAAGTTGAGGTAAACATGTCCATTCCACTTGAGTTTGAATCAAGGCCACCCGCCGAGGAAAAATCCCTAGAGCCGATCGAAGTCGAGTTTGTGCGACCGCTCGAAGTTGCAGTCCGGCCTTCTATAACATATACTCCGGCAAAAATAAGAATGACCACACCTATTCCAGTGGCAATGTCAACAACAACACCCTTTTACTCAGACGCCATTCCGTGGGACTATACCGGTGAAGCAAGGAGGAAAGGTAAAGGCAAGTCCAAGGAAGCCATCTCTCCACAGGGGATTGCAAGAACTGGCAGAGTTTATACCCCTGAGCATTTGACCGAGTCTAGCAAGCAGGCCAACAACCGTCCCCCATCATTGAAACAGGTTCCGATGATCAGTGGAGAAAGATACAAGCCAAGGAATACTCAATCATCGACCAGTTGAACAAAATGCCAGCTCAGATATCCATCCTCTCCCTGTTACAAAACTTTGAAACTCACATGAGTGCTTTGCTAAGGGTACTGAGTGAAGCATACGTGCCAGACAATATCACCAGTGGGGAAATGGCTAACATGGTGGGCCAGATACTGGAAAGTCACAAGATCACTTTCCACGAAGATGAGCTACCGCCCGAGGGGCTAGGGCATAATAGAGCACTACACATCACCGTACAATGTGAGGATCATTTCATCACAAGGATCCTAATTGATGGGGGTTCCAGTCTCAACATCTGTCCGTTGGTCACACTCAAGAGATTGGGCAAGAGTCTACATGAGATAAAGGAAGGGGAGATCAACGTAAAGGCCTTCGATGGTTCACAAAGGTCCACCATGGGAGAAATTAACTTATGCTTACAGATGGGACTAACTTGGTTCGATGTAGATTTCTAAGTGATAGATGTGCCTGCATCCTACAACTTACAATTGGGACGACCTTGGATCCAAGTGGTTGGGGTCGTGGCATCAACCCTACATCAAGTTGTGAAGTTTGAATGGAATCATCATGAGGTAATCATTCATGGCGACGGTAGCAACCATATCTACGGTCTCCAGACCTTTTTGGTCATCGATGGAAGGAGGAAGTTGGGCGGAGAAATCTATCACAACATAGAACGTGTTAACGCCATTGACAAAGACAAGTGGTGCGGCAGTAAGACCAAAAGCATATTGAACTGGCAAGGGTACGAGCCGGGTAAAGGGCTCGGTAAGCATATTCAAGGAATAACAAAGCCAATAACACTCAAGAAGCACGATACTACTTTTGGTTTAGGGTACGAGTACACTTGGAAGGAGTTCAAGGACTGGTCGCCACCATGGCGCCGCCTCTACTACCCATTGGAGCAGCCAATACCCCGCATAGAGCAGACTTTCCAGCCAGCTGACATCATATATGGTACAAACGAAGAAGAAGCACTAGCGGCGATAAGGGATCTATTTCTGGATGATGAGGATATGGACTGCTGTGTAATTTTTGAAGAGGAGGGGGAGGAAGGCCCTTCCATACAAGTCGTGAGCAAGGGATCACATCTCAACAATTGGTCCGTCAGGACAAGCAAAGCCCGTCGAGCCTCGGGGCAGCAAGGCTAACAAAACAAGCATTATTTACAGTTTTATTTATTTAAAGAATTTTCTTCCTTTTCACATTTTTAATTTCTGCAAGAAAGAGCTCCTATGTTCAAACAATTACTCAATTTATAAAAGCATTTCCAATTTCTTTATAAATCTTGTATTTACTTGTTACTGTTTTTCTCCCCATTACTTTATTTTACACAGCATTACTATTACTTATCTTGATAAACCGACGACTGTGACCTGCAACGAGGCAACGCAACAAATGGATTCCGAGTTAGACGAGGATGATATACATGAGGATATTATTAAAGAAGTCGAGAACTTTGAGAATAGACCTAAGTCTAACTTGGACGAGACTGAGGTCGTCAACCTGGGAAACGCAAAGAACGTCAAAGAAACACGCATCAACATTCATCTGTCGCCGTCAGAAAAGGAGGAATATACGGAATTTTTAAGGGAGTATGAGGACATATTCGCCTGGTCATATGATGACATGACTAGCCTCAGTACATCTATTGTCGCCCACAAGCTGCCAACCAATACAACATGCCCACCAGTGAGCAAAAGCTCAGGAAGTTCAAACCATACATGAGCTTGAAAATCAAAGAGGAGGTCACCAAATAGATCAACGTCGGGGTTCTCCGAGTGGTCGAATATCCTACATGGTTAGCCAACATTGTGCATGTACCAAAGAAGGATGAGAAGGTCAGAGTCTGCGTCGACTACCGAGATCTCAACCGGGCTAGCCTGAAAGACGACTTCCCCCCGAACATACACATCTTAATTGACAACTATGCCAAGCACGAGTTGCAGTCCTTTGTAGATTGTTTTGCTGGTTACCATCAGATTTGGATGGACGAGGAAGATGCTGAGAAAACGATATTCATTACGCCATGGGGAGTGTATTGCTACAAGATGATGCCATTCGGTCTGAAGAATGCAGGGGCCACTTACATGAGAGCCATGACTACTATATTCCATGACATGATTCACAAGGAGATCGAAGTATATGTGGACGACGTCATCATCAAATCAAAGAAAGCTGCTGATCACATGGAAGATTTAAGAAAGTTCTTCAATAGGTTAAGAAAATACAATCTGAAACTGAACCCCGCGAAGTATGCGTTCGGGGTTCCTGCTGGAAAATTACTGGGTTTCATTGTAAGCCGCCGGGGAATAGAATTGGATCCATCCAAAGACAAAGACATTCAGGAATTGCCGCCACTGAAGAACAAGAAGGATGTTATGAGCTTTTTGGGAAGGCTCAATTATATCAACCGGTTTATAGCCCAGTCTACCATCATTTGTGAACCGATTTTCAATATGCTAAGAAAGGATGCTGCCACCAAATGGAATGAGGATTGTCAAAAAGCCTTCGACAGAATCAAAGAGTACCTCTCAACACCACCAGTCTTGGTACCCCCAGATCCGGGTAACCCCTATTACTCTACCTGGCCGTATTAGATGGAGCTTTCGGTTGCGTTCTCGGGAAACATGACGAAACAGGGAGAAAAGAGCAAGAAATTTACTACCTCTACAAGAAGTTTATTCCGTATGAGGCCCGGTATTCTCTATTAGAACGCACCTATTGTGCTTTGACTTGGGTCGCACAGAAGCTGAGGCATTATTTCTGTGCCTACACAACGTATCTCATATCAAGGATGGATCCGCTCAAGTACATCTTTCAGAAACCCATGCCCACTGACAAGCTGGCTAAATGGCAGATCCTGTTAAGTGAGTTCGACATCATTTATGTAACTCAGAAGCCAGTCAAGGGACAAGCATTAGCCGATCATCTTGTTGAGAATCCTGTGGACGGAGAATACGAACCCTTGAAAATGTATCTCCCCGATCAGGATGTATCATTCATAGGAGAGGACATTGCAGAATCCTACAAAGGTTGGAGGATGTTCTTTGATGGGGCCGCAAACTTCAAAGGCGTGGGTATTGGAGCAGTCTTAATTTCAGAAACTGGTCAGCACTACCCGGTATCCGCCAAACTTAGGTTCCCCTGCACCAACAACATGGCCGAATATGAGGCCTCCATCCCTGGGCTCAACTTGGCCATTGACATGAATGTTCAGGAATTATTAGTGATTGGTGATTACAACTTATTGATACACCAAGTTCAAGGAGAATGGGCGACCAAGAATTCCAAGATACTGCCATACCTACATCGTGTGCAGGAATTGAGAAGGAGGTTCACAAAGATTGAATTCCGGCACGTTCCCAGAATCTAGAATGAGTTCGCCGACGCACTGGCCACCTTCTCATCTATGATCTAGCATCCAAATAAGAACTTCATTGATCCTATCCTGGAGGGGATTCACAGTCAATCAGCCTACTGTGCCCACGTTGAAGAAGAACCAGATGGAAAGCCTTGGTTTCATGACAGTAAGGAGTACTTGGCAGAGGGAGAGTACCCAGAACTTGCAAACGCTACTCAGAAGCGCACTCTTCGAAGGTTATCAAATAACTTCTTTCACAGCGGAGAAATCCTATATAGGAGGACTCCCGATCTGGGTTTATTAAGATGTGTCGAGGCAAAGGAAGCGACAAAGATGTTGGAGGAAATACATGCTGGTACATGTGGTCCTCATATGAACGGGTTTGTTCTAGCAAATAAGATACTTCGGGCTGGTTATTTCTGGATGACCATGGAAACAGACTGCATCCTGTATGTCCGCAAATGCCATCGATGTCAAATACATGGGCATATGATAAAGGTACCTCCCAACGAGCTTAATGCAACAAGCTCACCCTGGTCGTTCGCCGCTTGGGGCATGGATGTTATTGGACCAATCGAGCCTGCTACCTCCAACGGACACAGGTTCATTCTGGTCACCATTGACTATTTCACCAAATGGGTCGAAGCAGCATCTTATAAAGCAGTTACTAAGAAAGTTGTGGCTGACTTTGTCCGCAACCGCATTGTTTGTCGGTTTGGAGTTCCAGAGTCAATTATCACCGATAATGGTTCCAATCTTAATTGTGATTTGATGAGAGTAATGTGTGAAATCTTCAAGATCAAGCACAAGAATTCTACAACATACATACCTTAAATGAATGGAGCCGTTGAGGCTGCCAACAAGAACATCAAAAAGATACTGAGAAAGATGATAGAGAAGCACAAGAAGTGGCATGAGAAGCTGTCATTCTCTCTGTTGGGGTATCGCACCACGGTTCACACATCAACCGGGGCAACTCCTTACATGTTGGTATACGGTACAGAAGTCGTCATTCCTGCTGAAGTTGAAATTCCATTGTTGAGAATTATGCAAGAAGCCAAGCTCAGTGACGCCGAATGGGTTAGAAGCCGCTATGAGAAATTGGCCCTCATAGACGGAAAGAGAATGAACGCAGTTTGTCATGGTCAGCTATATCAGAATAGAATGACCCGAGCCTTTAACAAGAAAGTCAAACCAAGACGATTCACACCGGGGCAGCTGGTGTTAAAGAAAATCTTTCCTCATCAAGACGAAGCAAAAGGGAAATTCTCTCCCAATTGGCAAGGCCCATACATGGTTCACCGAGTGCTAACAGGAGGAGCACTCATACTAGCAGAAATGGATGGAGAAATTTGGCCTAAACCAATCAATTCAGACGCAGTCAAGCGCTACTATGTGTAATTGTTATGTTTCTATCAATGCTGTAAATTGAACTACGCCTGACCTGATTCCCGTTTAAGAGGGGATACGTAGGAAGCCCTATGGGTTCGGTCATATTTTAATAAAAATTTCATTTTCCCCACAAATGGAAACTGGGGCAGAAGTTTGAGGAGGGACCTCAAAATTCCGAAGCAAGTCCAGCCAAGCACCGCACCAGTAACAACTAGAAGCCTTCACCCACAAAATTTGGGAAAATGTTGAGGAGGACCCTTAAATCTCCGCAGCAAGAGAGGTTGTAATGTCTCGAACCGCGTCATGATCATCGGTTCACCCAAAGAATTTTTTTTATATGTTATATTTTATAAAAACATGCATATTTATTTCTTAAAAAATAGCTTGTCTTAGCAACGCTACCCCCTGTGTTACAAACAAAGCCAGCATCAGCAAGCAGACAGGCCAATCCGAGCCAGCAGGGATACGAACTAACCCTCCCCCTTTACGGAACTCACGATTTTTCTTTGGATGCATGCACAAATACGGCAAAAACCCAAGACATTTCAGTATCCCCACAAGACACATGCTTCTCAAGGATACGCTCTCGAACTCATCGCACATGCCAACACTTACTACTATCATCATTGCAAAAGATACTTCATTCACTATAATTGTATCACCACACTTTATCACCAGCTAAGAACTCTTACTATCGCTTTATTTTCTGCATTGCATAAGGCTACCATTCTGCCTTCCGAGGTTAAGCTCTACCTCCATCGACATTCGCATTTTTCATGAGGCTACATTTATGCCTCTCGAGACTAAGCTCTGTCTCCATCTGCATGAGGTTAAGCTCTACCTCCATCTGCATTCGCATTTGCATGAGGCTACCTTTCTGCCTCTCGAGACTAAGCTATGTCTCCATCTGCATGAGGTTAAGCTCTACCTCCACCTGCATTCGCATCTGCATAAGGCTACCTTTCTGCCTTCCGAGACTAAGCTCTGTCTCCATCTGCATGAGGTTAAGCTCTACCTCCATTTGCATTCACATCTGCATAAGGCTACCTTTCTGCCTTCCGAGACTAAACTCTGTCTCCATCTTGCATGAGGTTAAGCTCTACCTGCCCTGCATTTATTTCCTGCATTGCATAAGGCTACAATTCCGCCTTTCGAGGTTCTACGCTACCTCTCTACGCATTCTACTTCATTACGCTAAGCTCTTTTCTACCATTTCAAAGCAGTCACCTTATTTATTTACGCCTTCTTTCGGGCTAAGCTCTGCCCTCTTTCTATTCGCAAATTGCAAGACTAAGCTCTGTCTTGCCAACGTCATATTACTGCATTCTTCATGGGCTGAAATATCGCCAACTTGTCCAAAGGCGTCATCGTTTGGAGGCAGCAGCATCATGGCCCGAGAACATCATTTCATAGCCTGCGGATCTCTTCTTCAACTTGCATATCATTATTCAAAGGCATCATCGTTCGGAGGCACCATCCTCATGTCCTGAGAACATCATTTCATAGCCTGCGAATCCCGCGCTGAGCAATTCATGGCCCAGGACATCATGGTCTAAGGACACCATCTTAATGGTCCAAAGACATTATTCATAGTCCGACGGGAACTTGCATCATGTTTATATTATGCACAATATATGCTTGCTCTCTATCTGCAAGTAACCCGACCAGAACAACCAACCAAGCAGGAGCAGACCGCTCCAGTTCTTCGACGTCCCCGGTAAGAACTTCCTACTCTTACCTTACCATGCACCTTGCGTCCGTTCTTATGAAACATCACCGGTATATTTGGCGGATGATTCCGGAACTACATATGGCCTGATTCCTGTAAAACCAGGGATATGTAGGCAGCTCAGAAACCAGGGTGTGGCCAAATTCTACCCCACAGTTTCATCTCGTTCAAAATTGGCTATCGTATCTTTAACCGACAACTCTTTCATCCTTCCCGGGTAAAGAGGGGCAGCTGTTGATACCCAATTTTCCCTCAAATTATTTTCAAACTGGTATGTAAGCTTTCAAAATTACTCTTTGCAATAATGAGTATTTTTCCAACTTTTTCCAAATTTTATCTAAATTATTTCCCTATTTATTTAATATTGTATATTTTTATAATTCACAAATTGTACTCTAAAATAATTTCAAAAATATTTTTAGTTCAGTATGTCATTTATAATCACTTTTTACTTATTAAAATCCAATTATTTCGTAAATTGGCCAATTGGGTCTTATTTAATTTCAATTACGATAATTTTGCAATTATAGCCCAATTGAACATTGTGTATTATTTTAATTCGAAACTTATGCATCTTTTACACTTAATATTATTTAATTACTGTAATTTCATCTATTTAAACTCAATTTCATTTTTTGTACAATTATTGGTTGTTTATTTAATTATTAATCTATTTTTTAGTATTTAATATGTAGCCATTTACTATTTAAAATCTAGCCTAATTAACCCCAACCCAAACCCAATTAAAATACCCCAACCCAGATCATAACAACCCATCCAGAAACCCATCAAAAAAACCCGACCCAATCCCAAGCCAATCTGAGCTGTTGATCAGATCAGATCAACGACCTAGATTTTTGTTACCTAAATTAAACTCACCTAACCCCTCCCCCCTCCGTCTCATTCCCTTCGATACAGTTCATCTCTCTATCTCTCTCTACAACTCTCTAGAAGTCTCCTTGACTTCGTCTTCTCTGATGATCTCTGGTCGCCTTCTCCGGTGGATTTTCACCGGAAACTTGGTTCCCTATCATCTCCTAGTCATCCACTCGCCTCTCACCTGCTCAGTGATACCCTGAGTTCTTTAGACAAGCCTGGAGCGGTCCACTAACCTCCTTTGAGCCTCTTGCCACTGTCCGGCCAACCCCCGACCGTTTGAGTAAGTTTACAATCTCTCCGGCCTAAATCTATGTCGTTCATGAGGTTTGCCCTCTTTTCTGGGTTCCACGAAACCCTAATCTTCTGTATCTCTATTTTCTTTTAAGATCCGTTTACATTTTTACAATATTATGAAGTTTCTCTATGGTTTTCTCCGTAAAATCTCGTTTTTAACAATTTCAAAGCTAGGGTTCCTCGACCCATTTTCAAAACAGTGCTTATTTCGATTTAGCTACCTATACTATGTTTATACGAGTATTTTGTGATTCCTTGTTGCCTTGAATATTATGGTATCCTTGTTTCCCATGAATGCTTCGAGTTTTCTTTGACTGTATTATGCTTTGTTCATTAGAGTTTCTAATCTCTGCTCGTATCATGTTTTCTTTGTTATTTTCTTATTACTGAGTTCATGAGAGTCCTTAATTTCACATGTCTTACTACTAGGGTTTCTAACCTCTTGCATGTGACTTATTCGATTCATCACTGTTGCTCCCAATCAAATCCTTGATTCTCTATGGTTTCAGCTTGTTAGGGTTCCTGATTTATTATTTGTGAACCCTGGATTCCTTGTAATTTGAGACCTTATTGATTGTTCACCTATTGAATTTATACTGCCTTTTGTGTAAGAATCCCTGGGCCTATGATGTTTTCCTTGGATACATGATTGTGTATTCCCTCTGTAATCCTATACTAATTTTGGATTCTTTCCATATTTATGTGATGCCTTCTTTGAATAGGTGATCCTGCATGTCCTTTGTAATTTTGTACCAAATTTTGAGTGCTTTCCTTACTCATATGATACTTTCCTTAACTATTTTGGATTCCCTGTGATTGCAATTGAATCCGAGATCCCTTTAAGTTGATTTTCAAACTAATACCCTAGTTTACTTTATAAATGTAATGTTATTTCAACTTCCCTTAATTATATACTATTTACTTGGCTTTATTTATGTATTATGTGATTTCCTTGTCTCTAATTTAAACAAAATATGTCTTATAAGTTGATTTCCTTTCTTTACTGCACCATTTGAACTTGAATCCTTAATTTAAGGAGTCCAGTATTTTAATTGATACTAATTGGTTGTATTTCCATAACTATGCATCCTTTACCTATGTGACTACTCATTTTTCAAACTATATATACCATGTCTTCTCTCTTTACACACACTGAACACACACTCTGGATCACACAAACACACACAGACATCTACACTATTCTCGTGTGCTCTTTCTTGCTGTATCTTTTTGGATCCATTTGTTGCTTTCTGTTCTTGCCTATTATTAGTCGGCTATAAGCCAAGGCTAATAGTTCTATCACTTTTCTCTCTTCTGCTTTGCTATCTCTTAACACTGGTATGTTCTAGTTAAGTTTACCACATCCTCAAACAATATGTTTCAATTTTGGTTAAGATTCTTGTTGTTTCTTTTGTGCTTTTACTTATGGTTCTATTGCCTACCATGTAACTAGTATGTCTACTCTCTTTCTATGATCTCTCTTCTTCTTCTAGCCTAGCATGATTCCTGTCTTTCTCTCTATGATTCATTATGGCCTATGTGATCTTCTACTGCTTCATTCTGCATACCTAGCATCTATTTATGTATGTCTCTTTATCAATTGCCTGGTTTCTAATGCACTTATAACACTTAGTATTCTCAGACTTGTATCTATAATATATTGGCATATCATACTTTGCGAAAATCTGTAACTTTGTGCTAAGAATTAATTACTGCAAATATGCTGCTATCATTACTTGTCCCAATCCCTTTCCCTATTTGTGTTTGCTTTTCTTGAATTCTGCCGAGTTGTGACCCTTCTACTGCTTCCTTTTCAAACTAATTTTACATGACATGTCTTTCTATTAGTCTCTAAAGTCATGTTATTTCAAAACTCCTTTTCAAACTTAACTCTNGGTCTCGTGACGGCACCTAGTCTAGACGACTAGGTAAGCCTATTCCTTACGCAAAATTAAGATAAAACAGGTAGAATAGCAGTAAGTGATATAAATCATAATAAAGTCGATGCCGCTCGGCATTTACAGTTTACTTTACTTAGATCCCGGAGTATCACAATACATCACAAGCTAACTCTACGGCTCAATATGTATATCTGGAAAGGAAAAGACCGTATAGTTTCATCTACAAGTTCTACTACATCAGGATAAGATGGGGACTCGGAGATCTACGGACGTTGCAGATTATACCTCGAGTCTCCTGATCCTGCTGATGCTGGCTAGCTGAGATACCGCGTACTGGGACTTGGATCTGCACATGGGGAAAACATGCGCAGAAGGGCGTGCGTACTCCACATTCGGTACTCAGTAAGTTCCAAGCCTAACCCCAGTCAAGTAGTGACGAGGTCAGGTAGAGGCCCTACTGAGATTTGCAAAATGACAGATAAAGTAAGAAAGTAAATAAAACAGGTGATAATCAACAAAAATGATGAGTAAAGACTAGCAAGGACAGTATAATTAAATGCTCAGATCAACGCAGTATATATAATGCTCTATAAGAAAGTAAAGGTGCAATGCAATGCAATATGAGGGAAAGGCTCAGGTCGCCACCCGCAATCCCTATGTATGCAATGCAGAATGAGGGAAAGGCTCAGGTCTCTGCCCGCAATCCCTATGTATGCAATGCAGAATGAGGGAAAGGCTCAGGTCTCTGCCCGCAATCCCTATGTATTCAATGCAGTATGAGGGAAAGGCTCAGGTCTATGCCCGCAATCCCGGTATATATATATGCAATATAAAGAAAAATCTCAAAATAGCGTGGTTTTAGAGTTTTAGGAAAAAAACCCAGTTGAAAATATCGAAGTCAAATCCTTAAATCAGTTTCAAATAATAGTAACGATTGGAAAATCAGTTAGAAATCAATTTACCAGGATAAAATCTTAAGTTATTATGCAGTTCAAACCGATAACAGTAATAATAGACTTAGAAATGAGGTATTGTGTAGAAAGAAGTATGGAATGCAATGAAAATATCCCATGCACGCGCTCATCACCTCACGTACACGGGGTTTTACAACAAAACTAGTTAAAAATGCCTAAGGGAGATTTCCCAACACAGAGTTAGGCAAGCCACTTACCTCGACTATGCAATCAACAAATAATCACGTTCTTGCCACGAGTATCCAACTCCGGGTGGACCAAATCTATTCAATTCGATGGTATAATGTGAATATACTTTCAAAAAATCAAAGTAACTAATGAATTCGGAACTAATACGCGAATATAAAAAATTTGACCAAAACGCCCCTTGGGCCCACATCTCGGAATCGGGTAAAATTTATATTTTCTGAGCCCTTATTCACTCACGAGTCTAACCATATGAAAATCTCTCAAATCGGAGGTCAAATACCCAATCAAAACCCCAAAATTCGGTCAATGAAGTTTCTTCCAATTTTCCCAAATTTCAACTCAAAATCATGAATTTAAGGATGGAATTTAAGATTAGATTCATGGGAATTGGTCTATATAGGTTAGGAATCACTTACCCGAACTACCAAGGTGCAAACGTCTCCAAGAATCGTCTCTCCCGAGCTCCCACAACTCAAAAATGGTGAAATAAGCCTTAACCCTCGAAAATGGGTTTAATATTCTGCCCAGGTATTTTAATGAAGTGCGATCGCGGAACTTCAGTCGCGATCGCGGAGGGTAAAAATCCACGCGCCCCAAATAACCCTATGCGATCGCGGATAGGTGCCTGCGATCGGGTACCTTCACGCCCATGCCCTTCGCGATCGCGGGAGGGCCTTGCGATCGCACAGAGTAATTCCCTAGCCTTGCCCAGATCACCAACAGCATTGTGCGATCGCGACATGACACATGCGATCGCGGAGGTTTAATTTCCATAACACTGCGATCGCACATACTCTTCTGCGATCGCGGAGAACGATTTTTTTGTGTCTTCCCAGAAGGCTCTATGCGATCGCGAGCCTACTTCTGCGATCCCAGAGAAGGCCAAACAGCTGTAGAAAAACCAGCAATACAGCCGAAGACTTAGGCCAAAACGTGTCCGTTTGAACACTCGAAACACACCCGAGGCCAAATACCTTATTCAAACTTGGTCGAGCCTTAAAAACACGTCCCATAACATCAAAATACCCAAATATGCATAGATTCAAGCCTAAGAACTTAGAAATTTCTAAGAATTCACATTCGACGCCGAACCACGTCTAAACTCGTTCGAATGACCTCAAATTTTGCACACAGGTCATAAATGATATTCCGGACCTGCTGTCGCTTTTGAAATTCCATTCCGAGTCCGATATCAAAATCTTACCTATCGGCCGAAATCGCCAAAAGTCTAACTTTCGCCAATTCAAGCCTAAATTTATATCCGACCTCGAAAACACATTCCAAACATGCTCCCCAATCGCGAAATCACCCAACGGAGATAACAGAGTCAATGGATTCCTGATCAGGATCCGTCTTCACACAGCTCCCGCTACGGTCCAATTTCTAAGGTTAAAGCTCACCTTAAAAGATTATATGTCCAAAAACACTCCAATTTTCATCACTCGACGCTCCGACTCGATCTATTAACATAATAAGACTTGGGAGAAGCAGTTATTAGGGGTTCGGGGCACTAACTCTCAAAACGACCGGCCAGGTCGTTACATCACTTATCTCAACTTTCTTAATTGCTGGGTGCTGGTATTAGCCAGGGCTCTCACAAGGATCTTTGGGAGCTTTGCCGCACCCAGGCTGTGTAAGGCTGTGAGGCTCAAAAGGGGTGAGGCTGGAAGGTTGGGCCTGTTTGAAGGCTCTCTATAGAATAACTTCTTATTTTTTCTTTTCAATTACTATAATTCATTTGCTATGGCCTGTAATAATTTGTAAATAAACTTTTGGGGGCTGGATAGTGAATATGGGAAGAAATTATGCATGTTTAGTGTAGTATGGGTAGAAATCATAACTTAGGCTTTATTTTCTATGTGCGCAATAGTATCATGCCTAGGACATACATACCATACATTAAAAAATCATGTTTAGGGTCTTCATTTTAACATATCTATTATATTCACACCTAGTATAACCCAATAAGTAACAAAGACTGCCATAATGTATTGCTCATGAATTTTATAAACATGACATATAGAAACCATGTCTTAAGGTGATATTTTATGCATTAGATATCCTGCCCCTAAGACTTTTTTTAACTTGTCAGAACCTGAACGCCTAGTTAACATGATTTAATACTCCCATAAAATTTGTTAACCTATTTAAAATAATTTCCTGCAGACATGTATTTATTAAAATCAGAATCCAAATGTGCATGTTCACTCTTTAAAAAACAGGTAGGCAATGTATACAACGCCTAGGCAAACCTTAGGCCTAATACGTATTAAAATCAAATCAATCATGTTCTTCTAGTTTAATCACTTCCTTTAAATATTTTGAACCCTGCTGCTCCCACTCCTGTTTTATTTCACTGAAGTTCATTTACTTTTATTAAAACTCCTGCTCTATCTTAAACAGTCTCGAAGTTTTGCATCTATTTATTTTATTGAGTTTTACTGACTCATGCTCTATTGTGCCTTCAAACTACTGGGTTTTCAAAAATGCCTCGTTCTGCTTAAATTCGTGCCATTTCGAATCCTTGTTTTGTATGTCTTTCCAGTCACTATATTTTGATATCATTTTACTACTTCTTTTGCTACAGTTCTTTGAAAACTAATAGGTATTACTCTATGTTGAGCCACTGTATTTTATTCACTTATCCTTTAAAATCATTTCAAACCCATGCTTTAATAACTTTCATCTATGTTTACTAAAAGCTTTTAATCACTGCATATCTTCAAGTTTTACCGCTGCCTTTAGCTACTGTATATTTTGAAATCAACTATCAGTTTTATTTAAGGTTTCTGTCTTCATTAAGCTTTCTAACCCAGACTCATACTATTTTATTAAACTTTCTATTTTCAAACTCCTGTCCTAAGACTTTAATTGTGTTTGAGACGTGCTACTCACATGTTTATGTGTGGAGGGACCTGCAAGCCTTTCTTTGCCTTTATATGTTCCCTCATATGTGCAGTCCTACTTGTTTTGTATGTCACTTAGTATTTTGTCCTTTAAACCTAAGGGTTCAGCCTAGTTCCTGCCTTGTAGGATTAGTAGTCCTAAACACCCTCCAGGACTTATAGGATGGGACGGGTAATGGCACACAATAAGCATTCGTGACCAACACACGCATTTTAATAACCTTTACGCGGTGGGAGGGGTATAATACGGATATGATGACTGATGCGCTAATACCACGTGTAGTCGCCTCTTCGAGGTGTGACATACTGAGTATTGCATTGAAGTGATCCGTATTACTTTAAACCTAGGACAATTCTTTTCCAAATGTTTATTCTAATGTTATTCAAAACTTTTAAAGATTTTCATACTTGTTTTAAATCCCCTCTTATATGAACCTTACTTGTTACTTGCTCACCGTCCAAATTCACAAAACTTATTGGCTGGGACCCACAGTTGTGGATCTTGAGGGGTGCCTTACACCTTCCCCTTGGGATACTTTCAAGCCCTTACCCAATCTCTGGTAACGCGATCTAGTTCATTAGTTATCAACTCTAGGTTCCCTAACGCACCATAAAAATCGTTAGGTGGAGACTCTTCCTTTAAGGAGTTGTTCAGAATGTCATAAACCCGATATCTCCGTACCTAACCCGTGCGATAGAAAAAGGGGGCGCGACAAGCTCATGGGTCCCAAAGCAGTCACACACTAAGGGGGCAGAACTTAAGGGTCTAAGAGTAGAGTGAGAGTGCTTGACATAGTTTTGAAAAGGTTGTAGCAGGAAAATGATTTGAAAAGAGACTTGTGGAATATAGTTTGTAAAATAAAAGGAGAACTGAACTCAGTAAAACAGCTTTGAAGGGGAGCAGGATGATTGACAAACACAATAGACCAAACACAGAACCAAAATAGGTTCAGTAACATTCACAAATCACAGACCCAAGGCAGGTTCAATTCAACCAGGGGTAGTTGGGGATTGGGAACATATAAAGCACATGATGGTGAGCACATAATAGGCAAAGGTCTTTTGCACTTGGTGCAGATGGATTCAGGAGCATAATTACAGAACTAGTAATACCTTAGGGACTCAGGGGATTAGGAAATAGTGTAGGTTTATACTAGACATCAAACAACTTAAGGTAGCAAATTAATAAAGGCATGCCTTAACTAAACAACCAGTACACAAGTATATAAATAGAGTAGAATCATATTGACACAGGTTATGAGAACATGCTGAACATAAAAAGGTAAGACATAACTTAGCATACTAAATGAAGCAATGGGGGGAAAAGAGTTTAATTGCATGTTGAACAACAAAATAGTAGATAGAAGCATATTAGAAACACAATGACCTGAAACAACAAAAGAAACATATTGGTGTGAGAAACTTGAATTGAAATTAGAACATACTAGTGAAGAGGATAGTAAACACAAAGTAGAGGATATGAGAGCACAATGGTTAGCCTTAGCTTGGAGCCGGCTAACTTAGGACAGTAGTGGATAGCACAGAAAGATAGCAGAGAGTTTTTAATTGTGAGAGAGAGCTATTGAACCAGTGTGTCCGTGTCTTGTGTTAATGAAAAACAGTGTATATATAGTTTGAAAACAGGTAGCAAATAAGGTAAGAATCAAAGGTAATCAATAATTATGGGACTGTGTATCAATTAGTATAAAATTAGCATAGATACTCCCTTAATTGAAGGAGTTAAGTTCAAACGGTAGTAGGCAGAGAATAAAAAAGGAAAAATACCATATATGACTGGAATGTATCACATATGAAATAATTTTAGCATAGTAAATATAGAACAAGTAATTCGTCCAGGTTCAGAAAATCTAATTAAGGAAAGGTTTGTAAGAATCGATTAACAGTAGAATCAATCACATAATAAGGAAAGAGAATAACTTATAGGTCAAAAATTAGGAAGAGTATTACCATAGGAGATCAGTGAAGGACACAAATCCCAGGGAATCAGGGATTCGAATAAGAATAACACTAGCTAAGGAAATTAACACGAATTTCACAGAATGAACATATAATTGGCGAGGAGAGATTAAAATTGAAACCCTAATAAGCACAGTGGAGTAAAAATCTCATAAAATCAAGGATTGAACTAGAACATAGTACTGACTTAGGGAAATTACCAAAAATTTCTATCAATAATGGAATAAACATAAGATAGGCATGAGGAGCAAACTCAGAAAGCATAACGGGGTAGAAATCACAAGAAACCCAGAACATACTAATGAATAACAGACATGCGAACAAACTAGATGAACAAGTAAGCATGGACAGTTCTCAAGGTCCAGGGTTAGGACCAAACTTAGGGTTTTCAACATAATGAATCAGATAAAAGGGGAAACTTGAATAATCATCAAAACACAGTAGAAATCATAGGATAACACTGAATATAATAGGAAACCCAATTTTTTAAAACGGGTTATGAAACCCTAGTCTGAAGATGAAAAAATCGGAAAATCTTTCAAGGAAACAGTAGAATAACTCATAATACGCCCAGATCTATTACAGATATAAGAAAAATCATAGGCTAGTGATTAGGGTTTCATAGAGACAACCCAAAGAGAAAGAGAACCGGCTAAAGAACCACTAGTTCTAGCCAAAAAATGAGGAAATCTTACTCGGACGACTGTAGATGGCCGGAGAACGGCATTAAAGACCATAGGTGGGAGTTGAACCACTCCAGGTTCTCTTGAGGGCCTCAGGATAGTGTAAAACCGGTGTGGGAAGAGATCCATAGGCTAGGAGTGGTGAGAACCCCATGGTTTCAGGCAAGGGAGGTGGCCGGGGAAGGGAGGCAGAGCTCAACGAAGGGGGAATGTTCTTGAGAGTCCTAGAGAGGGAGATAGAGAGACCGGTGAGAATGAAGCAGGGGGAAATGAGAGAGGGGGGTAGTCGTTTAGGTGTTATTATGGTAAGGGGAGATCTGGGTCGTTGATTTGAATTAATCAACAGCTCAGATTAGAGAGGGGTATTGGGTAGGGTGTCTTTAAGGTATTGGGCCTGGTATTTTGGACTAATAAATAGGTTAGGCGTCAGATTTAATTGGGCTAGGATTTAAATGAAAAGGGGCTAATTATTAAATACCCAATTAAAATAGATAAATAATTTTTAAAAATAACTAATAATTATAAAAAATGAAAATAATGATTAATAAGTCAACTTAAAATGATTACTTAGCATTCAAAAATACAAATAACTAAACATTGAGTAAAAATAACATAAAACATTTAATTAGGCTATAATTGCAAAGTCATTGCAATTATAGCCAATAATGCCAATATGGCTAATTTGTGCAATAATTGAAACTCAATAGGATCAAAATGATATGTTAAGACAAGGAATGTTTTTTTTAAATCATTTGTAATGCAATTTATGATTAATTATTGGAGATAAAAATATTGGATAAACTAGAATAAATTAATAAAAATATTGAAAAATTATAAAAAAATACCAATTGTTATAAAAACTGATTTTGAAGGTATATATGCAAAATTAAAAATAATTTGAGGAAAAACTGGGTATCAACGGCTGCCCCTCTTTATCCGGGAAGGATGAAAGAGTTCTCGGGTAAAGACATGATGGCCAATTTTGACCTAGCAAAACGGTTTGAAGAGTTTTAGGCCGCACCCTAGTTTGTGAGTTGCCTACATATCCCTGGTTTTATAGGGATCAGGCCGTATGTAGTTTAGGAGTCATCGGCGAAGTATACCGATGAAGTTTTTTACAAGGACGGACGCAATGTATAGGGATGGATGAATGAACGGTTTACAGGATGGTTAGGGAAACTGGAGCGGGATCGTTACTGCAAGGATAGCCATTGCTCAACGAGTTACCTGCAAATAAACAATACAAGCATATACTACGCGTAAATTTAAACATGATGCAAGTTCATGTCGGACCATGAATGTTGTCTTAGGACGGTTAAGGATGACGTCCTCGGACCATGATGTCCTGGGCCATGGATTTCTTGATGCAGGATTCGCAAGCCATGAAATGATGTTCTCGGGCCATGAGGATGGTGACTCCGAACCATGACGCCTTTGAATAATGATATGCAAAATTGAGAGAGATCCTTAGGCCATGGCATGGTGTTCTCGGGCCATGAAGATGGTGCCTCCGAACGATGACGCCTTTGGATAAGTTGGTGATATTTCAGCCATGAAGAATGCAGTAGTATGATGCTTACAAGACAGATCTTAGTCTTGCGAATTGAAGGGCAGAGCTTAGCCCGAAAAGAAAGTGAAGTAAATAATGCTTGAGACAGCGCTTAGTCTCGATGAAAAAGTAAATTTGAGGCAGAGCATAGCCTCGAAAGGAAGAAAAGTAGCCTTATGCAAAGGGAGGTAGAGCTTAACCTCTGAAGGCAGAAAGGTAGCCTTATACAAGAATGCAAATGGAGACATGGCTTAGTCTCGGAAGGCAGAAAGGTAGCCTTATGCAAGAATTCAGATGGAGACAGAGCTTAGTCTCGGAAGGCAGAATGGTATCCTTATGCAGATGGAAGGCAGAATGGTAGCCTTATGCAGATGGAAGGCAGAATGGTAGCCTTATGCAGCTGCAAGTGGAGACAGTGCTTAGTCTCGAAAAGGAATAAAGGTAGCCTTATGCAAAGATGTAAATGCAGATAAAGACAATGCTTAGTCTCAGAAGGCAGAAACGTAGCCTTATGCAAGGATGTAAATGCAGATGGAGACAATTCTTAGTCTCGGAGCAGAAAAGTAGCCTTATGCAACAATTAAGTAAATGACAGTAGAAATTCTTAGCTGATAATAGGTCGCAGTATTGTGATCGTTGCGAGCATTGCGATTATAAAGCATTGTTCTTGCTGATAACAAAATGTTGGCGTGTGCGACGGTTTTTGAGAGTCGTATCTTTGAATAGTATCTATCCTTCGACGGATAGTGTGTTTTGGGATTTTTTCAATCTTTGTGCATGCATCCAAAGAAAAATTGTGAGTTCTATAAACGGGGGAGGTTAGTTCGTATTCCCACTGGCTTTGCTTGATTCTTTCGACTTGATATGATGATACCATTCGTATCATCGGGGTAGCGTTCGCTAAACAGAGATATTTCAAAAATAAGTATGCATGATTTTTATGAAAATAGTTTGGATGAAACGATGACCGTGACACGATTCAAGACATTGCAACCTCTCCTACTACAGAATTCTGAGGGTCCTTCACAAAATTTTGCCCCAGTTTGATGGGTTAATGCTTTTGACTGTTGCTCGTGTGGCGATAAGCTAAATTACTTCGGAATTTTGAGGGTCATCCTTAAAATTCTGCCCCCGTTTCCAACTGCGGGGGAAAATGAACTTTTATTGAATTGTGATCGAACCCATAAGGCTGCCTACGTATCCCCTCTTAAACGGGAATCAAGTCAGGCGTAGTTCAATTTACATCATATAAGGAAAGCATAAAAATTACACATAGTAGCGTTTGACTGCATTTGAATTGATTGGCTTTGGCCAGACCACTCCGTCCATTTCTGCGAGTATATGAGCTCCTCCTGTCAGCACTTGGTGAACCATGTATGGACTTTGCCAGTTGGGAGAGAATTTTCCTTTGGCTTCATCCTTATGTGGAAAGATCTTCTTCAACACCAGCTGCCCCAGTGTGAACTGTCTCGGCTTGACTTTCTTGTTGAAAGCTCGGGTCATTCTATTATGATAAAGTTGACCATGACATACTGCATTCATTCTTTTTCCGTCTATGAGGGCCAATTTCTCATAGCGGCTCTTTACCCACTATGCATCTCTGAGCTCGGCTTCTTGTATGATCCTTAAGGAAGGAATTTCAACTTCGGCCGGAATAACAGCCTCTGTGCAATAAACCAACATGTAAGGAGTTTCCCCGGTTGATGTGCGGGCTGTGGTGCGATATCTCAGTAAAGAGAATGATAACTTCTTGTGCCACTGCTTGTGCTTTTCTACCATCTTCCTCAATATCCTCTTGATGTTTTTGTTGGCGGCTTCTACAACTCCATTCATCTAAGGTCAGTAGGCTGTGGAATTCTTTTGTTTGATTTTGAAAGTCTCACACATAGCTTTCATCAGGTCACTGTTGAGATTGGAACCATTGTCAGTGATGATTGACTCTGGAACTCCGAACCGACAAACAATGCGGTCGCGGACAAAGTCTGCCACGACCTTCTTAGTTATCGCTTTGTAGGATGCTGCTTCGACCCATTTGGTGAAATAGTCAATTTCTACCAAGATGAAAATGTGTCCGTTAGATGCGGTAGGCTCGATCAGTTCAATAATGTCCATTCCCCAGGCGGAGAACGGCCAAGGTAATCTTGTTGCATTGAGCTCGTTTCGAGGTACCTTTATCATGTCTGCATGTACTTGGAAGCGATGGCATTTCCGTACATATTGGATGCAGTCCTTTTCCATGGTCATCTAGAAGTAACCAGCACAGAGTATCTTCTTTGCTAAAACAAAACCGTTCATATGCGGGCCGCAAGTCCCAACATGTATTTCCTCTAGTATCTTGGATGCTTCCTTTGCGTCGACACATCTTAATAGTCCCAAACCGGGAGTCCTTCTATACAGGATTCCTCCGCTGTGAAAGAAGTTGTTGGACAGTCTCCGAAGTGTGTGTTTCTGAGTATGATTTGCAAGCTCTGGGTACTCTCATTTTGCTAAGTATTCTTTGATGTCATGAAACCAAGGCTTTCCGTCTGCTTCTTCTCCAACATGGGCACAATAAGATTGTTAGTTCTGTATATTCACCGGAATGGGATCAATGAAATTCTTATCCGGATGCTAAATCATAGAAGACAGAGTGGCCAAAGCATCAGCGAACTCGTTTTGGATTCTGGGGACGTTCCGAAATTCTATCTTCGTGAAGCTCTTTCTTAATTCCTGCACGTGGTGCAGGTACGACAGTATCTTGGAATTCTTGGTAGCCCATTCTCCTTGTACCTGATGGACAAGCAAATTTGAGTCACCAATCACTAACAACTCCTGGACGTTCATGTCAATAGCCATGTTGAGCCCTAAGATGCAGGCTTCGTATTCTGCCATATTGTTGGTGCAGGGGAATCTTAGCTTAGCAGATACCAGATAATGTTGACCGCTTTTCGATATCAGGACAGCTCTAATGCCGACTCCCTTGAAATTCTCCGCTCCATCGAAGAACAACCTCCAATCGTCATAGGATTCTGCAATGTCTTCTCCTATGAATGATACCTCTTCATCAGGAAAATACATTTTTAGGGGTTCGTATTCTCCATCCACGGGGTTTTCAGCAAGATGGTCTGCCAGTGCCTATCTCTTGACTGCTTTCTGAGTCACATAGACAATGTCAAACTCACTCAGCCTGATTTTCCATTTGTCCAGCTTGCCAGTGGGCATGGGCTTCTGAAAGATGTATTTTAAGGGATCCATCCTCGATATGAGATATGTGGTGTAGGCGCAGAAGTAATGCCTTAGCTTCTGAGCTACCCAAGTCATAGCACAACAGATGCGTTCCAATAGAGAATATCGAGTCTCTTACGGAGTGAACTTCTTGCTGAGATAGTAAATAGCTTGCTCCTTCCTTACTGTTTCATCGTGCTGCCCCAGAACGCAGCCAAAAGCTCCATCTAACACCGCAAGGTAGAGTATTAAAGGTCTACCTAGCTCAGGTGGTACTAGGACTGGTGGTGTTGACAGGTATTCCTTAATTCTGTCGAAGGCCCTTTGGCAATAATCGGTCCACTTGGTCGCGGCATCCTTCTTCAACATCTTGAAGATAGGCTCACATATTACTGTAGATTGTGCTATGAAACGGCTGATGTAGTTAAGCCGTCCCAAGAAACTCATCACATCTTTCTTGTTCCTTGGCAGTGGTAATTCTTGAATGGCTTTGACCTTTGATGGATCCAGCTTTATCCCTCGGTGGATGACAATGAACCCGAGCAACTTACCGGTAGGAACCCCGAATGCACACTTCGCGGGATTCAGCTTCAGATTGTATTTTCGCAACCTATTGAAGAACTTCCTCAGATCTTCTATGTGGTTGGTAGCTATCTTGGACTTGATAATGATATCATCCACATATACCTCGATCTTCTTGTGTATCATATCATGGAAGAAATTGGTCATAGCCCTCATATAGGTGGCCCCAGCATTTTTCAGGCCGAACGACATCATCTTATAGCAGTATACTCCCCACGACGTAATGAAAGTCATTTTCTCAGCATCTTCCTCATCCATCTAGATCTGATGATAACCAGTGAAGCAATCCATGAATGACTGTAGCTCATTCTTGGCATAATTGTCAATCAGGATGTGTATGTTAGGCAAGGGGAAGTCGTCTTTCGGACTGGTCCTGTTGAGATCCCGGTAGTCGACATAGACTCTAACCTTCCCATCTTTCTTTGGTACTGGCACAATGTTAACTAACCAGGTTGGGTACTCAACTACCCTGAGAACCTTGGCGTTGATCTGCTTGGTAACTTCTTCCTTGATTTTATAGCTCATATCAGGTTTGACCTTTCTAAGTTTTTGTTTCACCGGCGGACACATTGGATTAGTTGGTAATTTGTGAGCAACAATTGATGTACTCATACCAGTCATGTCATCGTATGACCAGGCACATATGTCCTCATACTTCTTTAGAAATTTTGTGTATTCTCTCTTCTCTGACGGCGACAGGTGAATGCTGATTCGAGTCTCTTTGACGTTTTCTGAAACTCCCAGGTTGACAATTTCGGTCTCGTCTAGGTTGGACTTATGTCTGTTCTCAAAATTCTCCACTTCTTTGACAATCTCGTCAGGTATATCATCTTCTTCTGAATCAATGTCCGTTTGTTGTGTTGTCTCGTTGCATGTCACAGTCATTGGTTCATCAAGACAAGTAATAGTAATGTTGTATAGATAAAGTAGTGAGAGAAAAACAACAGTAATATATTGATTCATAAAACTTAGAAATGCTTTCGATAAATTTGATAAATGTTTTGAACATTGAAGATGTTATTGCAGGAATTAAAAAATACGAAAGAAAATCATTTAGTAAAAACAATGAACAATGCTTGTTTTAGCCTTGCTACCCCGAGGCTCGTCGGGCTCTAGCTGTTCTGACTGTCCAATTTTTGAGATACACTCCTCTGCTTAGGGCCTGTATGGAAGGGCTTTCCTCCCCCTCCCCCTCGAGAATAACACAACAATTCATTTCACTGTCCTCCAGGAATAAGTTCCTCAATGCTGCAAGTGCCTCTTCTTCATCTGACCCATAGATAATGCCAGCCTGATGAAAGGTCTGCTCTAGACGCGGTATCGGAGGCTCCAGTGGGTAGCTTGACCACGCCATGGTGGCGACCAACTCTTGAATTCTTCCCAAGTGTATTCGTATCCTAAACCGAAAGTGGTGCTATATTTCTTGAGCTTTATGGGTTTGGAGATCCCTTGGATGTTCTTGCCAAGTCCTTTACCTGGCTCATATCCTCTCCAGTTCATCATGCTAGCGATCTTGCTATCCCATCATTTTTCCTTATAGATGGCATTGACTCGTTCCATGTGGTGGTAAGTTTCTCCACCTAGCTTCCTTCTTCCTTCAATCACTGGAATAGTCTGGCGACTGTAAATAGGGTTGCTACGGTCACCATGAATGATTACCTCCTGGTAGTTCCACTCAAACTTCACTGACTGATGCAGCGTTGATGCTACAGCCATAGCTGCATGTATCCATGGCCGTCGTAATAGCAAGGTAGGGGGCTGGGACATCTATTACTTGAAAGTCAACCTCGAACCAAGTTTGTCCCATTTGCAGGCACAGGCTAATCTCACCAATGGTGGACCTCTGAGAACCATCAAAAGCTTTCACATTTATCGCTCCATCTCTTATCTCATGCACCCCTTTGCCCATTTTCTTGAGCGTTATCAACGGACAGATATTGAGACTGGATCCCCCGTCGATAAGAATCCTGGTGATGAAATAGTCTTCGCATTGCACAGTGATGTGCAGAGCTTTGTTGTGACCTAGCCCTTCAGGTGGCAGCTCATCCTCGTGGAAGGTGATCTTATGGCTTTCCAGCACTGGCCCTACCATATTGGCCATTTCCCCACTAGTGATATTATTCGGCACATATTCTTCATTCAGCACTTTTAATAGAGCACTCCTGTGCGTCTCAGAATTTGGCAGCAATGAAAGAATGGATATCTGAGCTGGCGTCTTGTTCAACTGGTCCATGACTGAATATTCCATGGCCTGTACTTTTCTCCAAAGGTCGTTCAGACGTGTCTCGATAATGGGTGGCCTATTGGAAGCTTGCTTGATTTCGCCAGATGTTCAAGTGTGTAGACTCTACCAGTTCTTGTCATACCCAGTGCTGCGGTAGCTTCTTCAATCTTGACTTTGCCTTTCCTTCTTGCCTCGGTTGCATAGTCTCATGGTACTGCATTGGTATAGAAAGGTGGCGTGGTTGATATTGCCAGTTTAATCAGTGCGGCTAGCCTCACTTCGAATGGAACATGTGTCTTAGGTGGAAGGACTGCAACCTCAAATAGTGCGGGCACATTTGCCTGAGGCACGAATTCGACCTCAATTGGTGCCGGGTGGCGCTGCTTCAAACTCAAGAGGTACAAACATATCTACCTCAGCATCCTCAGCCGGCTGAATCTGGACTACGATTGGATTGAGAGTAACTGCCGGTTTCTTTGGGTCATCTCCCTCTACGATCAACCCTAAGGATCCCTCGGGGTCCCAGTCGTCTTCTATTTCAATCATGTGGATGCCTCCACCCTTATGGTCTGGAAGAGGATTGTTGCGGACGTTTGGGGTGGATTCCTTTGCCACAATGATCTTATTGTCAATCAAGGACTGTATCTTATCCTTCAAAGAGCGGCATTCATCGATGGTGTGTCCCTTCATGCCGAAGTTGTATGCACAGGACTTGTTTGGGTTAACCCACTTGGAAGGATTCTCATGGGTCACAGCAGGGATGGGGGTGACATAACTAGAAGCTTTTTATTTTTCATACAGTTGGTCTATAGGTTCGGCGATGGCGGTGTATTGTTTTGGAGGTCTGCGATCAAAATTAGGTCAAGGTCTAGGAAGGTTTTGGCGTGCAGAGGGTGACTGATAGTGGGATGGCTGAGAGTTGTAAGTGTGGTAAACAGGAGCGGGTTGGGAGTATCTGGGTGAAGTAGGTTGATATGTAGGAGGTGGAGATGATTGGTAAGTTGGTGGTGGAGCTTGGTACGAGGGTGAGGGTTCTTGGTAATTTGGGGTTGGTTGATATGTGGGTGGAGGTGTTGGGTAAGTTTGCTATTTGAGGGGAGATTTGGATCTTTGTGCGACCATCACGGCTCCCACGTCCCTTTTCTTGGACATACCACCGGACTTAGGGCCTTGTTTGTAGCTTGCAAAGCCTCAAAGTTTGTGACCATACGACTCCTAATACCTTCTTCGATTCTTTCACCCAATTTGTTAATGTCGGAGAACTTGTGGTTATGAATCACCATCAACCCCTCATATTAATGTGGGTCTTGAGCGCGGACAAAGAACTTATTCATTTTTTCCTCGTCTAAGGCAGGTCTGACCTTAGCAGCTTCAGACCTCCAGCGAGTAGCATACTCGTGGAATGTTTCCGTGGGCTTCTTCTTTAAATTCTGGATGTAGAACACGTCTGGTGCATTCTCTGTATTAAATCTGAACTTGTCCATGATGTCAGATGCCATGCTTACCCAATTCGACCACTTCTTGGGATCTTGGCTGATGTACCAAGACAGGGCATCTCCTTTCAAGCTCCTCATGAACAGCTTCATGCGAATCCTTTCATCTTTTCCCACTCCAACCAGCTTGTGACAGTAGGTCCTCAGATGGACCCTTGGATCACCTGTACCATCAAACATTTCTAACTTAGGAGGTTCGTACCCCTCGGGCAGTTCGACATCGGGTTGTATGCAAAGATCCTCATAGTTCAACCCATCGACTCCCTTGCTTCCCTTGACGCCTTGAACCCGACTGGTCAGTTTCTTAAGTTCCTCGGCCAAGTTCCTAATAAGTAGATCTTTTTAGTTAGACTCAGATGTGTATGAGATAGGTTGGGTGGAGTGTAGCATAGTCTCCACGTAGATAGGATTGTTGTGATGGCCTGGTGCTTGAGAGTAGAAATTGTCGTTTGTGGAGTTCTATGGTTCTGGGATAAGTAGTGAAGTGTTCTTTGGAGTATGGCAGGTGTTACATTATGTTGTGATGGTTTGGTTCTTTGGTGGAGTGATGTGATGATGAGCTGTTCCAGAGCATATTTTGCTGTTTCAGGATGTTCTGAGGAGGTGTAGGATTCTGGGCGTTAGGGAGGTTGACGTCTGGGACGCTGAGGGTGAATTACAGGTTTTCCAAATTTCAAACGTGATCAAGCTCCTCTTGGAACTTCAATAATTTATGTTCAAGCTGTGACATATTCTCGTTTGGAACCCGAATACCCTGGCCATCAGTGGCCTCTTCCCGTTCAACTGTGTTTTCCTTCATGATGTTGCATGAATCTTCCATTTTATTTTTTGCCTTTGTTCTTTCCTTTGGGAGGACTAGGAGGAGGAGAGGGTGGAGGGCCCCTGGATCTTGTGAGATAGGATGATGATGCCAGAGTGCACGAACCAACCTTTGGGGAGGGGAATAATAAAAGAAAGAAAACAAAAACAAAACAAAAGGTAACGAAGTCAATGAGGATTATGAAAAGGTATTGCAGTATTTAAACACATAGTCCGGGAAGGTAAAGCGCGTCCTAATTTGGGAACCTCTCTGTGCCCGAGGTGGGCCTAGCGACAAATTGATTCGGAGAACTTGAAATGCTAAAATGCCTCATTTCATTGATAAAAATTTGACGAATCCCAAAACGACACTAAATATGCAAGAAATAAAGTCACTAATGGCCATTGGCCTTATTACATCAATAAAACAGAAAACGAAATTCCTATCTATTTGGTCCCAGAAAGACCTTCCCCAGACTCGGCATCCTTGATTCCTTCGAACAGATTCCCTAGATCACGGAGTCCTAGCAGTAGGTATGCTCTGGATAGATGTCCACCTTCGTTCCCTTCAGCCTTTTGACAGTCTTCAACCCTTTTGATGAATTTGCCCTCCAGCTCGACTATACCTCGCTCTAAGTATCCCATCTTTCTATTGGTGTTTATGGCCATGTCTTTCCATTCCTAAATTAGCTTCTTGTTGTTCTCATGTATATTGCGCTGCTCACTCTCGCATTCACGGATCCTTTTGCGTAGCTGATTATACTTGACCTAAGCCTCAGCCTTTTCGTATATGATCTGGTGGCCTCGGACGAACCCCGGTTTGCCCAGACCATCCCAATTGTATTCCAACCAACCCGAATACAAAAGAGTGTAACCAGCGTGATATCTGTCTAGCTCAATGGTTTCTTTTTCTATTACGATCTTACAGTTCCACATGTGTTGAGCGTGGCACTTGTGAGGACTGTCGTCATTCTGAAAGTCAGCCCGGAAATGACACATCTTGTCGACCATTGGTATGACTTGTTTTCTACACGCTTGTCTCAAAACCCGGAGAGGGACGTAAGGATATGTTCCTATCAGGCCAATCAGTATCAAGAATGGTGCATCTCTGGACCGGACGATGAATTCTTCGATCAAAAACCACTCGAACATCCATTGGACTTGTTCCTCAGTCAGATTATCGAACCCACTCTTTGGCATTATCAGGCTGAGCAAACATGTCAAGGATGTAAGTCATTCGCTTTGGATGGTGGAAAGCAATGTGGTCATTCCACGCCCTTCGCTGAAACTCTTGTCGGTACTGGCCCTTTTGAAGATGTTCCAAAAGCCAGAGTTGTAGTAATAAATTGCAGCCCTCGAAGTATTTCGCTCCTCTTTGGCATTTCTTTAAGGCTCGGTACATGTCTGAAATGATCATAAGAACGATGCTGAAGTTCTGCCCACCAATTCCCTCCATTAGTGTCTTGGTTACCATAGCCAACCTAGTATGGATTCTTTCTTTATTCACTGGGAATACAATCAGGCCCAGGAAGCAAACCATGAAAATTAACACCCTACAGTGAATGTGTCCCAAGGATGTGATGGCGAATTCATCATGGAAGGTACTCTATGGTTTCCTATGAACGTACCTTACATAAAAGTAATCAAAAGGGATGTAGGATTCCTTCAGACACCCCAACTATGCGTTCTTCTACAAACCCATCATCTTTAAGAAACCCTTGCCGGTGCGGTTTTCAAGCATTAGCAAACCCAGAGTTTCCCAAACTAGACCAGCCAATCCTCTTATTTCCTCTAATAATGGTTTCATTTTGATGTCCCCAAAGCGGAAGACAACCCTTTCACAATCCCAGAATAAGGTAACAGCCTCTATCATCATGTTGTTAGGTTGAATGTCCAGGAGGGACGGTAGATTACCTAGATATTTCTTGACGAGTGTTTTGTCGCTAGAATGCAAATCTTCCTACCAACTCAGCAACTTTGGGTGGATGTTGGTCACTATGCCGAATCTGAGGACTTCATGCCTCATATTTCTACAAGGCAAACAAGGTTAGGCCCTGACCCCCACCAGACTCGACTATTTAACATCAACGATTAGCATGTAAGCATTTAATTCTCCAAATAAATGTACAGAACGTGATGATGTCCGTTGAGATTTATGAAAACCCGGTGGACTTTGGACAAGGATATCGTACAGGCTATTGTGTAGACAACTCATTAGCCTGGCTAGGTTTGACCATGATGCATGCAACATTATAATGGAGTGAGGTTTCCATGAGGTTTTAGACCGGTACCCTTGAGTAGGCAACTCAAGGGGGAAAGGCACGGAACCTTCGACTGTACCGCTGATCGACTAATTTTACTGCAAATAAGCCTTTCTGAATTTAGGGGGTAATGATATAGGAAGGGCTCAACCACTCATCAAGCGTTGCTATAGGATTTGTTTGGCACGAGTGGAGTATGAATGTTGGATCACGAATAATGCAATAAACAGTAAACATGTAGTCATGTATTTGCATGTTATGAAGGCAGTAAATACAACAGTTTATAATTTGAAACGATTACAAAGGAAGGAAACAAGAAAGATATGTCAGTTAGTTTTAAAGAAAATCAAACTCTTAAAGTAAATACACAAGTAGTTGCAGATAGGAAGAGGTACAAATTCACAAAGCAATTTGATATGGTAAAAGACTGGAAAAACAATCCCCAGCAGAGTCGTCATGCTGTCGCACCCCCTTTTTCCAACACTCCTTTCGGGGCCGGTTAAAGGGTTTATGACATTGTTTGGGACAACTCGTTCCTTTTGGGAAAGGGGTTTGCATATTTCGAAGAGTCGCCACCTAACGATTTTAAGGCGCGTTAGGGCACCTATTGGAGGGTTCATTTGCAACTAAGTTTGACAATAAGAGACAGGGTAAGGGCTTGAAATTATCCTAAGGGAAAGGTGTTAGGCACCCCTTGGAATCCACAAGTGTGGTTCCCGGCCAAATAGCATTTGTGAATTTGTACAACTAGCAAGTAAACAATTAATGTCAAAATAGTAGGGGATTTTGAAATATTCATAGTCTAAGCACAGATATGTTACTAGTTTGACAATATTTAATAACTAATAGATTTGGAAAAAAGGATTACAGTCTAATCATGTCTATAGGGTAGGGGTATCCTAGGTTTAATGCAACACCCGGTATGACACTCCTCAAAGAGAGGCTACACGTGGTATTAGCGCACCGGTTATCATATCCATATCTACCCTTTCCCATCCCGTAAAGGTAATTACATCAAGTGTTGGTCACGACCTCTATTGCATGCTATTTACCTGTCCCTTCCTATCAGTCCTGGAGGAGTTTAGGACTTCTATCCTATGAGGGAGGTTCTAGGCAGACCCTCAGGTTTAAAGGTAAAATACTAAGGCGACATACAGAAAACAGATAGGACTGTAGATAGGGGATAACATGTAAACAGGAAAGGGCTCAAATACCTCCACAGATAATGCAAGGAATCAGCATGACTCAAACACAGTTAAGGTATTGGTTTTAATTCAGATCCTAGAGCATAGTATCTAAGTGATAATAACAAAGAGGCAAAGTTATTACATAACTCAGAGAGGAAGTCTTAATCCATTTTTGCCTACTGATTTTAAGCATGCTGATAGTTAGACAGTACACATGTAAGAAGCGCATTCCAGTTCTTAACAGCCTTAATTACCTAAGGCTTGCCTAGGCGTGGCATAATACTCAATTGTTACCAGAATTATTTGAAAAACAGTGTAGGAGTTGTTTACTTAAATCATGTTGTTCTAGGTTTGCAAGAGACACAGGATTGTTTGCCAGTTTGTTTAAAACATGGGGGCGAGACTGTTGTACCCTCTTCATGCATCAGTAGTTTAATTAGGTGTGACTGAGCGAGTATGCAAGATTTTAGATGCAGATTCTTAAGCATGATTTCTAAATGCTTAACATGGTTCAGAATATGCAGGATTCCTAATACATGTTTTCTAAATGCATAAAAGGATTACTGAGTTTTTAAGCAGGATCTTATATAGCGGCAGTGTACATTAGTTGTCCTAGGAATAGGATTTCTAGGTGCTCAATGTATATACATATCACTTGGGATGCTGAAACATTGGTCCTAAGAGCGTGGTATCTAATGCAAGTAGTAGAATTTGTAAAGGCATGGTTTCATAGAGCATGAGTTATGAATGCATATGAGTAACAACCCTTTGTTGATGCTATTTATTAACCTAGGAGCAATATTTCCCAGTGATCTCCATAAGCACAGGTGAACATTAGACATGAAATCCTAGGAACATGATATCTAGTATGACATGGATGCACATATAATATAAAAGTCCTAAAGCATGATCTTTACCCATTGATAATTAGATAATATATAGCTACCCTCCCCGTTTCACTAGCCATCCCCAATATTTGTTTACAATAAATTATTACAGACCATTGATTGTGAATTACATAATTGAAATAAGGAAAAATTAGAAGTTATTCTATAGAGAGCCTACAGATAGGCCCAAAACCTCTAGAACCTCATTGCCATATGGTGTTTCACAGCCTTTCTCATAGCCCGGGTGTGTCAGAGTTCCCTAAGGACCTCAAAGGATCCCGGGTAGTGCTCAAACCCAGATTTCATAGCCATAGTAGAGTACGTGCAGTGTGGAAGGGCCAGCCTTAGTGTGTCAGAGTTCAGAGGAAGTTCAAGGGTCCCAAAGCAGTCACACACTAAGGGGGCAGAACGTAAGAGTCGAAGAGTAGAGTGAGAGTGCTTGACATAGTTTTGAAAAGGTTTTAGCAGGAAAATGATTTGAAAAAAGACTTGTTGAATATAGTTTGTAAAATAAAAGGAGAAATGAACTCAGTAAAAACAACTTTGAAGGGGAGCAGGATGATTGACAAGCACAATAGACCAAACACAGAACCAAAATAGGTTCAGCAACACTCACAGATCATAGACCCAAGAAAGGTTCAATTCAACCAGAGGTAGTGGGGGATTGGGAACACATAAAGCACATGATGATGAGCACATAATAGACAAAGGTCTTTTTCTGATGACCCAAAAGGTCATCCTAAGTAATTCTAGCAAAATCTATGTTCCGAGGCCCCGAAAGCCTCTGTTAATGTCACCTTGATATGCGTACGTAGCCCTGGCGTGTAGCCGGGAAGCTTCTATGTGAAAATTTGATAAAAATGGAACTTTGAATTGAATAAGTGAATAAAGTTGAATTTGGTAAACATTTTTGGTAGACGGGCCCAGCCCCGTGATGTGACGGTCCCGAAGGGTCCGTAGGAAAATATGGGACTTGGGCGAATGCCCGAAATCGAATTTCGAGGTCCCAATGCCGAGAAATGAATTTTTAAAGAAAATTGTTTTCTAAAAATAATAAAGGTTTTTGAAAATGATCTTTGATGTGGAAACCGTGTTACCGAGCCCGTATTATGGTTCTGGTGCCCGAAACAGGTTTATTATATGTTATGTGACTTATCTGTGAAATTTGGTGTAAAACGGACTTGAGATGACGTGATTCAGATTAAAAATGGGAAATTTAGAAGTTTATGAAGTTTGAGAAAATTCTATAGATTTCGGAGTTTAATTCATTGTTTTGATGATATTTTGATGGGTTAAAAGCTTGAACAAGTTCGTGTGATGTTTTGGGAGTCGTGTGTGTTTTTGGTTTTGAGCCCCGAAGGCTCGGGTGAGTTTCGAGTAGGTGTCGGAGTGCAAAAAGGGTTGAAAAATCTGGTGTTTTGAGTGATTTTCTGATATTTGGTGTCTACTCAGTGCGATCGCATATATAGACCCGCGATCGCACAGCAAGGGGCACGATCGCATAGGGATATAGGTGTCCGGGTGGGGGCTGGTCCAATATGTAGTGCGATCGCACTATCATGCCCGCGATCGCAGAGCTTGTCAGTCCCTCCTCT